>QLOI01002472.1:0-15032 GCA_003313605.1 Tuber umbilicatum | reverse complement strand
GTCGGCGGTGTTCCAGTTGGGCCTAGGGGGGGGGACAGACCTGGAAAGCTGTCCAAAGGAGACGGAAATAGCTACATGGTCAGAGCCCGTGGAGGGAAGGGACGCGTTCCAAGAGTGAAAGTAGGGGAGTAAGCTGTGGTTGGCAAAGGCGAGGTCCAGAACGGAGGGCCTGGATCGGTTGTCAAAGGGAAATCTGGTGTACACGCCAGGGATGTTGAGGAGGGAGAAAGCATTGGCGGAGGCTTTGGTGAAATAAGGTTCGGAAATCGAGAGTTCAGAGCGTGGGATAACCCGCGAGGGGTCCGGGAGGTGGTGATGAAGGTTAAAGTCCCCAAGCGACAGAGTGGGAAACTGATGTTGAGGAAAGAGAAGATCAGGAGACAAAGTGCGGGGAGCCCCGTTGCGGGTGGCGGTAGAGTAGGAGTTGTAGAGGCGTAGCAGGAGGTGGGGGGACCCAAACACCCCTTGGGGGGAGCGAAAGTTGACACCCATGTAATCGCCATGCCCAAAAAACAAGGGAAGAATAGAAACAACAGAAGTCAATCTCTCAGATACGTAGACGGCCACACGTGTCTTGTAGTCTGAGGAGGTGGGGGGAAAAAAACATTTATAAGAGCTTGCACCCAAAGGGCGGCCCTTAAACAAAGGAATATCTTGTAAAGCAATAACCAGAGGGGGATTCTTCATATGGGTAAAAAATGAAAACAAAGTATGAAAAACATAACTGCTACCAAGAGAATTATGCTGAACAAAGGAGAGATCAGGAACCAAAGGGCCAGGGGGGGAGTGGGAACGTGGTGAAGCATCAGACAATGGGGGCGCAGGTTGTGCTCTCATTTACAGTTCCATGTCATTGTCGCGAGCAGAATCCTCCGCCCAATTGGTAGTTGGGGCACCAGAGGGGAAAAGCTGTCTTGCGGGCAAGGGGGCGGCCAAGGGGGGACGGGAACCAGCGGAGGGAGGGAGAGGGCGAGCGGTGAGCTGGCTTAGGTGATGGGCCATGAAGAGGCTATCCTCGGCGACCTGCTGGGCCGTGTTGAAGGGGACTTGGGACGAAGAAGGTTGTTGTTGAGGGGTGACGGGGTTAGCGAGAACGAGGTCTAACTTAGGTTTTTTGTTCTTATTTTTATTTTTCTTTCCTAGATTTTGCCCAAATTTTTTTTTAAAGTAGCATGAAGGTTTACTAGATTTCAAAAACTTGTTGAAAAAATAGTGGGAGAGATGTCTAACAAGAAGGCGGTTTGATTTTTGATTTCAATCATAGATTCATTGTTTTCTTAAGGTACAAAAACTCGCATACAGAGCGCGTTACGCTACGGCGTAATAAAACCTCTGTGTATCCACCCGGGGCCCGGCCAAAACAAGGAAACCCCAAGACCCTTTGGTATGGGCCTAACCACACAGCTCGCCTAAGGAAAGACAAACCCTCATACTGACGTACCAAAGCACGCTAACTTAAGGAAAAGCCAACACTCCAAAAGCAAGCAGGAAGTAACCAAGAAAACGCCCCCCGTAATCCCAAAAAAAAACACAACAAACGGAACGCTACTGAAACAACAACCTGAACAATGAGATCAAACAATAAAGCCCAAACCAATCCCAAAAGAAAACCCTAACCACTAGCAAATCATGAATGTGTACCCAAAGGCCAGGTGGGCAGAGAGTCCTGACAGACGAGCCCGAACTGTACACGAGACCGTGTGTAGAGGCGGAAGTAACTGAAGCCGACCGAGAGCCGGCGGAGGTGGCCACCCAGGGTGGTGGCAGGACGGGATTGAGTGGCAGTACGGTGCCAGCGGATCAGACCAGGTAGGGGGAGGCGGAAGCAACGACTCGACCGAAGCAACTATCAGAAACGTGTGTGTGTCAGTACTAGGCGGTCACCCAGCACCCCTGTGGAGGGGCGAAGGGGAGTGGCGAAATCGACTGAAGCCTGCCGGAGGCTAACCGAGGCTAGCAACTGTAAGATCGCATACCGCAAACTGTATCCCAGCTGTCTGAGGCGACAGCAGAGAAGATGCGACCGTATGGACCTAAGCCAAGAGCAAGGGCCCGAAGGGAGGGGAGGATTGCCCGAAGGCAGGAAGGTAAAGTGGGGGGGGGCAAAGCCCACGATGGGTGGTGGTGTTGCGATTTCAATCGCCAGGAAAATAGAAGTTGTGGTTGATGTCTAACAGGAAGGCGGTTTTGATTTCAATCATAGATTCATTGTTTTCTTAAGGTACAAAAACTCGCATACAGACAATTAGGCTACGGCGTAATAAAACCTCTGTGTATCCTCCCCGGGCCCGGCCAAAACAAGGAAACCCCAAGACTCTCTGGTATGGGCCTAACCGCACCTCTGGCCTATGGAAAAACCAAAAGCAAGCAGGAAGTAATCAAGAAAACGCCCCCCGTAATCTCAAAAGAAACCCAACAACCGGAACGCTACGGAAACACCAACCCAAACAGTGAGATAACACAAAAAGCCCAAACCAATCCCAAAAGAAAACCCCAACCACCGGCAAATCATGGATGTAGTACCCAACGGGCCTGGTGGGCTGAGAATCCTGGCAGACAAGCCTGAACCGTAAGCGAGACCGTGTGTAGAGGCGGAAATAACCGTAGCCGACCGAGAGCGGGCGGAGGTGGCCACCCATGATGGTGGCAGGAGAAGATTGACTAGCAGTATGGTGCAAGCGGATCTGACCAAGGAGGGAGGGACGGAAGTGAAGACTCAACGGAAGCGACTATCGGAATCGTGTGTGTGTCTGAACTAGGCGGTCACCTAGCTCCCTGTGGGGGTGGAGAGAGGGAGGAGCGAAATCGACTGAAGCCTGCCGGAGGCTAACCGAGACTAGTGACCATAAGATCGCGTACCGCAAACTGTATCCCAGCCGTCTGAAGCGACAGTAGAGAAGATGCGACCGAGTGAACCTAAGCCAAGAGCAAAGGCCCAGAGAGGGGGAGGGTTGCCCGAAGGCAGGAAGGTATAGTGGGGGTAGGCACAGCCCACGATGGGTGGTGGTGTTGCGATTTCAATCGCCAGGACAATAGATGTTATGGTTGATGTCTAACAGAAAGACGGTTTTTTTTTTGATTTCAATCATAGATTCATTGTTTTCTTAAGGTACAAAAACTCGCATACAGACAATTAAGCTACGGCGTAATAAAACCTCTGTGTATCCACCCCGGGCCCGGCCAAAACAAGGAAACCCTAAGACCCTCTGGTATGGGCCTAACCGCACCTCTCGCCTAAGGAAAACCAAAAGCAAGCAGGAAGTAACCAAGAAAACGCCCCCTGTAATCCTAAGAGAAACCCAACAAACAGAACACTACTGAAATAACATCCAGAACAGTGAGATAACACGAAAAGCCCAAACCGATCCCAAAAGAAAACCCTAACCGTTGGCAAAGCATGGATGTTGTACCCAAAGGCCACCCGGGGAGAGAATCCTGGCAGACGAGCTCGAACTGTAAGCGAGACCGTGTGTAGAGGCGGAAATAACCGAAGCCGACTGAGAGTGGGCGGAGGTGGCCACCCAGGATGGTGGCAGGAGAGGATTGACTAGCAGTACGGTGCAACCAGATCAGACTGAGTAGGGAGGGCGGAAGCAACGACGCGACCGAAGCGACTATCGGAATCGTGTGTGTGTCTGAACTGGGCAGTCACCTGGCTTCTTGTGGGGCGGGAGAAGGGGAGGAGCGAAATCGACTGAAGCCTGCCGGAGGCTAACCGAGGCTAGCGACCGTAAGATCGCGTACCGTCATCTCTATCCCAGCCGTCTGAAGCGACGGTAGAAAAGATGCGACCGAGTGAACCTAAGCCAAGAGCAAAGGCCCGAAGAGGGGGAGGGTTGCCCAAAGGCAGGAAGGTATAGTGGGGGGGGGGCACAGCCCACGATGGGTGGTGGTGTTGCGATTTCAATCGCGAGGAAAATAGAAGTTGTGGTTGATGTCTAACAGGAAGGCAGTTTTGATTTCAATCATAGATTCATTGTTTTCTTAAGGTACAAAAACTCGCATACAGACAATTAAGCTACGGCGTAATAAAACCTCTGTGTATCCACCCCGGGCCCAGCCAAAACAAGGAAACCCCAAGACCTTCTGGTATGGGCCTAACCGTACTTCTCGCCTAAGGAAAACCAAAAGCAAGCAGGAAGTAACCAAGAAAACGCCCCCCGTAATCTCAAAAGAAACACAACAAACAGAACGCTACAGAAATAGCAACCCGAACAGTGAGATAACACAAAAAGCCCAAACTGATCCCAAAAGAAAACCCCGACCGTTGGCAAAGCATGGATGTTGTACCCAAAGGCCAGCCGGGCAGAGAAACCTGGCAGATGAGCCGGAACCGTAAGCGAGACCGTGTGTAGAGGCGGCAATAACCGAAGCCGACCGAGAGCGGGCGAAGGAGGTCACCCAGGATGGTGGCAGGATGGGTTCAGACAGTAGTACGGTGCCAGCGGATCAGACCGGTAGAGGAGGGCGGAAGCAACGACTTGACCGAAGCAACTATCGGAATCGTGTGTGTGTCTGAACTAGGCGATCACCTAACAACCCCGTAGGGGGGGAGAAGGGGAAGAGCGAAATCGACTGAAGCCTGCCGGAGGTTAACCGAGGCTAGCGATCATAAGATCGCATACCGCAAACTGTACCCCAGCCGTCTGAGGCGACAGCAAAGAAGATGCGACCGAGTGGACCTAAGCCAAGAGCAAAAGGCCCGAAGAGGGGGAGGATTGCCCGAAGGCAGGAAGGTATAGTGGGGGGGGGCACAGCCCACGATGGGTGGTGGTGTTGCGATTTCAATCACGAGGAAAATAGAAGTTGTGGTTGATGTCTAACAGGAAGGCGGAAACTACCCCTATATATCCCCTTTATCGTTACACAAGCACTGCCTCATACCAAGGAAATCTAAAGAACATGCTAGAATACACTAGTATAATACTCGGTCATGTGGCTGTGTCACATGACCAACATAGCCACATCACTGGATAGGAAAGGAATAACGTAATTTCCAACACTTCCCCTATGGTTCCATTCCTAACATAACCAGAAATTTCTCAAATAAAACCTTAACTAAACTCTTTGTACATATATCCGCCTTGTTATTCTTAGTCCCTACTGATAACACCTTAATATCCTTATTTTCTATCAACTCTCTCGTATAGTGGTATTGAACATCAATGTGTTTCGTTCGATCAGAGACATCAGCGTTTTCTGTCAACTTGATGGCGGCAGTATTGTCGCAGTGGATGATCGGTAGTGTCTTGATACCCATATGTGATAGGCCTCTTCTTAACCAAACACTTTGTTTTGCTGCAAAGGCTAGGGCGGTGTATTCCACTTCGGTGGTTGAGGTTGCAACGGTTCGTTGCTTTTTGGAGTGCTATATAACTGTATGTCCGTATGTTTGAACAATCAGACCCGTAAACCATTTTTGATCACCAAGATTGGATGCAAATGATGCGTCACAGTACAGTTGAAGAGGTACTGTGTTGGTGTTTTGATCGTATCGTAGTCCGAATGTCTTAGTTCCTATAAGGTATCGGAGGACTCGTTTGGCTGCTTTAAGATGTGTCGTAGTAGGTTTGGAGGAGAACTGACTGAGGAAGGCGGTAGCATGTGCGATATCCGGTCTTGTTGCAACTGTGGCGTACATTAATGATCCTATTATGGATTGGTATGTCCATTGATCGCAAAGTTCGGATTCGTCGGTTGCTTAAAATCAGTGTACTATGTGCTTCGATTGGAGTGTCGGCTGGTCTCGCATCGGTCAAGTCGAATCTTTCTGATAATTCAGAAATATATCGCTCCTGGTAGATCTTAATGTGATCGTTGGAGGTTTCGATTTGCATGCCGAGCAGTAGTGATGCTTGTCCAGAATCGGTACACTGAAAATGGGTTTGTAACTTATTAACACATTCGTTAACTAGTTTTGGTTTTCCGGTTATTAGAATATCATTAACATAAATACAACAGAAAAGATACTTCGAAGCAAGTATGCAAGCGTCGAAGTCGGTGATGTGAAGGTTTAATGATTCAAGTGTTTCGGTAAGACGTTGATACCATAGGCGAGGTGATTGTTTCAATCACTAGATAGCTTTTTTTAGCTTCCATACCGTGTCTGGTTTTTTGTAACCGTCAGGTAGCTCTAGGTATGTTTCACAATCAATGTCGCCGTAAAGAAATGCACTTTTGATGTCTAGCTGTCGTAGCTTGTATCCTCGTTGCATCGATATACTTAGAAGTATTCGTAAGGATTCAAGTCGTGCTCCGGGGGCGTATACTTCTTCAAAGTCTTCCCCAGGAATCTGATTGAATCCTCTAGCACAGCATCTAGCTTTCTTTTGTTCGATGGTACCATCTTTCTTAACTTTAGCTTTATAAACCCCTTGTTCTGTGATAACATTTCTATTATCAGGTCTTCTGACTTCTTCCCCGATTCCACGCTTCCTCAGAACATCCATCTCTTCATCCATCGCTTTCTGCCACTCCTCTTTTTCTTGCGAACTCATGGCTTGTTTTTAGGATGTTGGATCTGGAATATGATACATCAAACCAACAAACTCGTCTGTTTTCCTTATTTCTTCCTCTATTTCACGAATCTTTATCATCAACTTATCATGTTGCTCTTGGAGTTCTATGATATCTTGGTCTTCCACATTGCTCAATTCGAGTTCGTCTTCGACATCATGAAGTCTGCTTTTGAATTTGTTGAGTCTTGTATGATTGTTTTGAAGTCATTGTTCGAGATTGGCTTTGGCTTTGGTAGATAATTTCTTATCTTGTATGGATCGTCGTTGTTGAGTTGTTTCTCGTGTGGTAGAAGAGGAAGGACTTTCTTTGAAATCGCCGGGCATTGGTTGTTGTGAAGAGGTTCGTTCTGGTGTTGATGGAACAGATTCGGTTTCTTCTTCTTGTTCCATACGTGGTTGGACAGTTGGTGTATAATGATATTTGAATGATACCCCTTTCGTCTTAATGAATCTTACTTCTCTTGCTTCGATTACTGTATACCGTTTTGGTATGTATACACGGTATATTTTCGGGCTTGAAGTGTATCAGACCAAGTAACCTTCTTCTGATGTTTGGTCAAATTTTCCACGCTTCTCAGCAGGAACATGAACCATAACATTCATAAACCAACGATGTAAGTGACTGATCGAGGGTTTCATTCCGTATAGTCGCTCAAAAGGTGTTGTCGATATTTTTGAATGCCATCGTCCGTTGTAGAGGTAAGCCGCTGTGGAATAGGCTTCCCCCCAAAGGAACTTCTTGTCTCCTGGCATCATGCATTGAACCATTGTAGTCAATGTTCGATTTATTCTTTCTGCGACTCCGTTCGATTCAGTGTTGTATGCGGGAGATGTGGTACAGATGACTCTTTTCATCTTGAAGAATTCTGCAACATTCTCGTTGAGGTATTCGGTTCCTTGATCGCTATGAAACTGTTTGATCCTTTTTCGAACTGTGTTTGGATCAATTCCCAAAAATGTTGTATAGCTGTGAATGTCCTGTCCTTTGACTTCAATAGGTATATCCAACAGTACCTGGTGTAATCGTCTACAAATGTCATTTAGTACTCACTTTTACCTAGAGTAGATACTGACATATGTCCGCTGAGATAAGAATGTACTTTGTCAAACATAGACTTAGTACTTATCTCCATCGTTTTCGGTACCGAATGGGTGGATTTATATTTGTTGCATGTTTCACAATCGAAGTCTTTAGGGGTAGGAACTGGGGTAGCGTCCTTGTAACAGTCCTTAATCACTTTAGGTTGTCTAAGAGCTTGATGCTTTTCTTCGTAAGAGGAGATCATAATGTGTTCTTTGCTTATCCCAATATACCACAATCTATTTTTCTTATCCGCCACTATAAATATTTTCCCATCCTTTCTAAACCTTCTTTCTCCTTTTACCATCATGCAATTTACTCCAACATCGTCCAATCTAGATTCCGAGACCAAAGAGTATCGAAAGGAGGGTACTTACAGTGTTCGTCTAAGAACAACTGTTTGTCAATGTCCATCCAACAGGCGCACGTTGATTCTTGCATCTCCGGATGCCGTTGCCTGATGAATTCTTCCATCCGCGGTTACTATGGTTTTGGAGGAGGGGGTCATGTTGAGGAAGTCACCTGAATTTGGTGATAGGTGGCTTGAGGCCCCTGAGTCACATAACCATTGTTGCGAAACTTCTCCTCCCATAGGGGGTTGTGATGACGGTGCTGGTGGTGTTCCTGCCATCAAAACCGTAACCGTAGCATCAGTTGTTGCCGCAGTATGGGACTTTTGTTTTCCTTCCTTATTTCTCTTTCTCTGGAGGCTCCCACAGTTTGCGACTGTATGATTATCGCTTCTTTTTCCTTTAGAAGCGCAATAAGAACTATCCCCTTTCTTCTTTCCACCTCTTGGCACACTGAGAATCTTTTCTTCTTCTTTTATCTCTGACTTCTCAGCTGCCCTTCCAACAAAGTAATCCCGTACATCGATATATCGTGTAGTCTTTCTCGCAGATAAGACATCGCATAGGTCGGGGTGTAGGTCGTTAATTGTAACGGGGGCTCCCTGTAGGAAGATGGATCCCAAGGATGCGGCCGTACCGAAGCTTTCTTCGTACGCAAAGTGAAGAACAAATATGTAGAGAGAAAACCTTAAATGTGAAACTTAATATCGTTAAGCCGCAGCTTTACTCAATAAGTTCTCGAGAGGATAGTTGATCGTCTTAGGAGAAGAGGTCTCGCATATACTTAAGTAGAATTATATTGCCAGCTCCTCTCCATCACTCCTAAGCTCACCACCATCGCGAGCATGCCCATCTCCTCTGGACCTCAGGCTAACATTCTACCGAATGTTAGCCGGCTCTGCTAGTTCATTATCCGACGTGAAGTGTTCATGCAGTATCCTGATACAATCGACTGCAGGAGAAAACTCTTCATATCGCTATCCTGTTAGTGGCGAACTAACAGGTTACTGATAAGCTAATCTAATATTGAACTCACTGTCCCATTCGTATTCGTCTATACAAGTCTTGTAGACAACCATTTCGTTTGACAAGTCTATCGTCTTCTACTGTCTTCGACACGATAGCTTGGTCTACCGACTCCCGTGATGAGACACTTAAGCCATTGGCTTATACAGGCGCTACCTGTTGCCACTGACGATAAACACCTCAATCAAGACAAGACTACTACGACCTAGAGCTCGCTAACAACCTCCAGTCATCTTACAGTCTTTCGGAAACATACGGGAGTCGAAGGTCAACCACTTAACCGGAGGCCTCCTGGGCTTCCGGTATACCTTACATACCTACCACCGTAGGCTCATAAGGATCAGTGGTGTATGCACTCGAGAATCACTTCTCGTGTAACCATTCGGTTGCCCCATGCCCCCTCATATAACCTGTGAACAGCTTCCGGTCGGAAGGACGGCGACAACGTATATGGTATTATGCCGCCGTCTTCAATCATAGGCTTTTATTAGTAAACCAGCAACTTCCCTACAGTTGGTCCACGACGCATTGTCTGTACATCGGGGCCAGAGGGGGGTGTTGGACTCAGATTTCTCAATGTTCCCCCAAGGTAAGATTTTCTTCGGTTCGTAGCTCAACAACGGATTACCCGATTGAGCCCAGATTCAAACCTCCTATATAATCTTGCGTAACAAACAATCCTATGACTTTTCCCGAAACTTCGCATAACCTTTTACGCTCAAGGTAGGGTAACACCTATCCAAAAGTAGGGTAACCTGCTTACCAAGGTAGGGTAACTATACTCCCTAAGGTAGGGTAACTACCTGCCTTAGGTAGGGTAACTACCTGCCTTAGGTAGGGTAACTCGCCGGAACTCTCGGAGACTTTCCGAACTCGCAGCGTAGACTTCCCTACCTACCCGGTATACCTTTTCTGGTTCGCAGTCTAAGCATTACCATTTCCTTAGTCCACATGGTAACCCTTTGATAGAGTTACCTGACTAGCCTAACCGTAACCCTTCCGGGCTCCGGCATGGGATAAGACTAAGTCTACTGTAAGATCCAGCAGGGTCGTTACATTAATAGAAAGCATGAGGATGGTGCCTTTTGCAGCCTCAGATTGAGTCCAAGTCCTCATTGCTGTTCTAAATTTGTCGGGTTCGCCAGTGTTGTCTTTGTCGCTGGCGCATAGTTGGGCTAGTCGATTCCAAGCTGTTTTGAACTTGATGACGTGGTCAGAGATGACTTGACCAGAGGTGAGTTTAATCTTCCAGATGGCTTCCATCAAGATCATGTTCGTAGCAGGGGTTTCTTTATCGAATCGGTCTTTGAAGACTTTTCAAACTCTGTGTGATGTGGAGTTGGCTGAGATATCGGCATGGAAGGTACTGACGACTGCTTCTTTCAGGAAACATCTCGCTTGTCGGTCTTTCTTTTTCCATTCCCTGAGTTTGTCAAAGTCGTTTCTCTTTTTGCCTTCTGCTGTAGAGGATGAGGATGAAGCAGTGGGTGATGTTGGTTTTTCAGTTTCTCCGGATACGATATCCCATGATCCCATAACTTCAAAAGCTATTTCCCAAGTGTCAGCCCAGGTTTGATAGTTTTCTTGGCCATGTAACTTAGGATAATCGCTAGTGCGAATGGTGAAACCTGACTTCGTGTTGTCCGATGACATTGCTGTAGAAGCGAAAGGAGGAGGTATGAATAGGAGGGAGACGGTATTGCATTTCACTTAAGATAATGCTAATAGCCTTCTGGTATATGGTAAGGCCCATTATAGCCAGGGGCAACTGCGTTGTATTTTGAGTGAATAATAACCTGGTTAAGGAGGGCCTATTACAGTATCCCTTGACAGGGTGAAAGTTTATGTTTCTATGTATTTGGCTGAAACCCTCTTATCGCTTCTCAAGGCGCTTGAATTTTTTTCCCAATCATGTAAAGTCACTCACTTATCATTTATAGCTAGGAAAATACTAGTTTTGTCACAATGGTGTACTCAGTGAAACTTATTTCGCGCCGGTGGCCCTTGTCACCAAAGACGAGCTATGACCATACCTGTAGCCTGTAGGGGGTGGGAGGTTGGGAAGTTGGTAGAACTAGTGGAACTGAGGATGGTATACCCAGAGATGAGGAAATCCCAGAAGGGGAGGTGATAGTGAAGCCACTGGCAATGTTGTTGGTCCTCTGGGTGTTGAAGAATGATACCACCAACCATTCATGTCATAAAATTACGTGAGGGGAGGTATAGCTTTAATCTGGCCTTTTTGCGCGATTCTCCCTTATTCAGATAATAATACCGTGCTGTTATCATTACAGGTAGGTGAATTCTAGGTCAACTGAACAAATTTAGCGAAAAGCTCACAAAATTGCACCCGGGCCCGCGGTAAGGCTCTAATATCCCCTATACGACTATAATACCCGCCAGCCCCCCGAAGCCACCCCTTCTAAGAGTTCTCGTACGTGCACATATAGAGAATAACCATAATTCCCTTAAGTAAGTAGTGGGAAATTTCCCTAACAGTACCGCTCACAACTCAAATACTCTTAGGAAATCAGCATTTCGCATACCTGTAGTACCGGGAGACAATGAAAATCAAACAAAATCCATTCCAGTAAGACGTGGCGTAGATGCTAATTGGGAATTTGTCAGGGTCTGGAATAGACCGAGGACACTTGAGCGGCAAAGCAGCAACGTTAGCCCCCCGACAGTCCGTTCCCCTCTCAAGACTGATTCGCCCAGGTAGAGTAAGTGATATTGCGGTTGATATGCCGCGCTAGAGCGCCCGCACAAACACTCTAAAGATGGCATTGGGTTGCGGGCACGTTACACCCCCGCGGCCGTCCAAGGGACATTCCGAAAGCCCTCCGTTATCTAAATTTTCCAACACTCTGCACCCACAATAGAGAATTGTCCACACGATAGCCAATAACTTTGCCGTCAGCCCGACATCCAAAGTTGGACCGTGATACTATATCTTCCCCCCATTTCTGTGCCTTCACATATCGTGACCGAGCGCCACCCTCACCGAACCCAGGCCCGCCCAAGCGTTGCTACAAATGCTACATGTCAGGGACTGATGTCCTGATACAACGGTTCCTGCCCCCACCTTTGCTCAAACCCTTCCTCCCCTTTTCCCCTATCCCTTCCTCTACAGTATTCATTAGATACTTGCAACCCCGGCGACTACCATGCGGAACTCCACGTCTCGCCGTGAGTGGATTCGGGCACGCGTTGATCAATAACCAGTAAACACATGGTCCGCCCACTTCACGGTTCATGAGACCTCACTCGAATAAAATCCATCGGTGGGTTCAAAGGTCCCACACGGCTGCCAGCGGTGGGCTCAAAAATTACGAGTGAATGACTTTCTATACATTTGGACCTAGCGCTTGCCCTACCAGTCTGATGGAAATCGGCTGGAGAGTGTTTCTCTGCGGGTCTGATGTGGTTCTTGCGAGGGAAAAGGCTGCATTACTCGTGTTACCATCTGTTGCCCACGAACGGTGTCCGAAGCGACCCAACCTGCGGGACAAAGTTTCCAATCTGTGGGCTCTTTCTCTCTTCTTTTCCCTCTTCCCTGTCCCACGACTCGGGAATATAACCTTAAAACTTTCACTACCGCGCCCGGGGATTATGGCGTCATAGTTATGTGTCCAGGGGGGTAGGATATACAAAAGATTCGAGTTCACCCGCCCTCGCGGCACCTTTAGGAAGAACGCTAACATTGATTCTCGGCATTACAATTATAGGCCATTACAACCCTGTATAGCGGACAATGATATCCAAAAAGCCAAGGCAAACACTTCCAGGCACGTAATCGACGAAAGACTCGAGTGGGGAGTTTATACTCCTCTTAGATCACCGCTCCCCCTAGCGGAAACGCTCCACATGGGGTTCAGCGGACAGAGCAAGCCGATCACGATCCGCTCCTCATATCCCCCCTCCCTCAGCCTCCACTTAAGGAGAGTATCTCCTCAAAAGCAACCCCTATCAAGTAAGAAAAACCTACTTCTACTTCTGCCAACGAATTTATCCCGAAAACTCAAGCCCAAAAACCACCCCGCTCAATTGCAGAGCAGCCTACCCTTACTGAATCGATGGCTACGCCTTCCGAGCGCTCTGTAAATCTCCTCACCGTCTTAGAAGATAAGATACGTTCCTCACGAACTCTGCGAGACCGTCGGCTATTCACCCTGTCTTCCAGGGTCCCCGCCAGCTCAACAGCGCTAGCAAGGGAATCCCGACCCCAGGTTTTCTTTCACACCGAGCGCTCGTATTCAAGGGAGGCCTCTGACGTCTCTCCAGAGCACCCGCCGAGTAGTTGTTGAGAAGCACCCTTGGCGCGCAGTGCCCTGCTTGGCATTCCCGAGTGAGCACTGGTGAGTCGCGGGTCTAGGGTGCCACGCTCAAGCCTTGGTATGGCGCTTGCGCTACTGGAAGTACGTTAGGGCGTAGTGTAGATACTTCACCATACCTGCAATCTCATGTCTTGCTGTGAGTATGATACTACGTGCGGATAGTTCCAGGGTTTACATGGTTAGATCAGCGGCTTAGCGGTCGAGTGGGCAGGATAGGTTTGTTATGGTAATTCCTACAATGTTATTGTGGCCATAGCGTTCTGAGTGATTGTGTGTGAGGCTGCTCTGATGCGGGTTTGATCGCTGACCTAAAGAGTGGTAAGAGGAGGTTTGATTTTTCCAACCTGTTTCTTGCAGCTTTTTTCGCATTGAGGTTTCCTAACTAAATTGTACTTGCCCAGTTCAAACTTTCGTAAACGTAACTTTATATCTAAATCGCCTAGCAGACTACCACCGGCTGTGCGATAGTTTCATTGGAATACTACTATCACAACTTGGCCGAAGTAATGAAAGTTACTCCAAACTATCTAAAGCTCGATATTTCTCGCCCGTAGAAGAGTGCTATGAAAAACAAGTTCGCCAAACTTGAGACACCTACCAAGAAAAGAAGAAAACGCTATATCAGGCATCGGCCCACCCTCTTCCTCCCTTTCCCCCAAAGTCTCATCCCACATTCTATACGACCGACACACTCCAGAATATCAAAACCCGAAGCCCATACAACGGTATAACCCCACTCCCCGGACAAACACCCATCCCTAGAACCTACTCTTCTAACCCTTCCTCCCTCCCTCTCCTCAACTCGGGGCATAAATCCCTCGAGCTCTAGCGGGCAACTTCCGTCTCCTGGGAGAGCGCTGGCAAGGGAAGCAATCAACCATAAGCCTCTGCGCCGAGACCACCTCAAAAACGGTACATCGAGGACCGCTACCGCAGAGGGCTGAGGGGAGGATGTAAGAGTCGCCGCATGGGTAGATCGAGAGCGTGTGGTGACACATATTTAGCGAGAGGCGCAATGTTTGGTTTTGATCCGGGGGCGTAGCAGGAGGGACGTCCGCTGTCGGGAGGTATATTTCTGCGAGTGATGCTTTTTTTGCCCTCTCTTTCCCGCTCTCATACCGGTATATGACGGCAGGGGTAGAGCGAGGGGCGGGAAGGAGATGGAGATGGAGATCGGGGTAGGATGTATGTATGTGTGTATGTATGTATGTACGTATGTACGTGAGGATGGTGTGGGCTACAGGGCAGGAGTCGTGATCCTAGGATGGATCAAGGGTAGCTTTCTCGTTCGAAGGATCTCGAGGAGGTAGGTGAGTGAGTGATCGTTCAAAATCCTCACCATCGGTAAAAAGGGAGTGCAACCATACAGACGGATATCATGGTAGTCTTATCCGTACAAAATCCACCCTTCCCCCCCCTCCCCCTTACAAACTATAATATTATGACACCTTCCTCCGCGCAAGGGATATAGCACATCGAGGACAAACAATGAAGATATCCGCTTGGTTTCTTTTGGCATATCAAACAGCCGATCGAGCTCATAATAAAAGCGACTCCCCTGCTATCCCTATATTTGGTCGGAACGTAGTGGATCCCCGCATATATGTAAATAAAAGGCCAGCTGATCCACGCCCAAGTAGTCGGAAATGATATTTAGCGGGAAGGGATCCATGTTTGCTTTGAAGGGTCCCCTCCGGGCTGAATTGAATACTCTGGGCAC
>QLOI01002470.1:5831-17330 GCA_003313605.1 Tuber umbilicatum | reverse complement strand
GTATGTTTTATGTTTTGTTTTAAGTATCGTTTGATACTTAGTATGTTTTATGTTTTGTTTCAAGTATCGGTTGATACTTAGTTTAGTTGATGCTCAACGAGCAAGAAAACATGTATTTAAACACCGAGCAAGTCTGGCTTTGGAAGAGCAGACTTCGACAGATAGTATTCAAAATATACTCGGTTGAACAGTTACTTCTTTATTGCGATCTTAAAGACTCTATCTAGTTTACAACCACCTCGAAGCCTCCGTTAGGCGCTCCTTATAGCTACTCTTTTGTACCTTGGCCCCCTACCGAGAACCCTATCGAACACCTGACTGAGCCCCGGCCCAGACAGGTTACATCCACTATCATCTTCTTTTTCTTTGAAATATTTTTCGCTCAGTAGTAAAATCTGCTTTCTCTAATGGATTCGTTCGTCTTCCTTCGTAAGTATATCATCTTCCCTTCTGGTAGGGGTGTCTGACTGACTTCCCTGTTTGCCAGGTCGATACTCGATCTTGATATGGTATTGAGACAGAGTTTCACTCCATCGTGCTTGTCGTTGATTGAGTTCTTTGGTGGTGGTAAAAGCAAGAAGGTTTTTGTGGTCGATAACTACCCTTATTTCTTCTTAACTTCCGAGTGCGTATTTTCTCAATACTTTAAGCGCTTAAACTATGGCTAATAGTTCTTTATCGTGTATATCATAGTTACATTCAGCTGTCGTCATTGTCTTGGATCTGAATGCCACCAGTTTCCATATCCCATCGGTACCCAGCTGTGATAGTATGCCAGAGTATACATAGTTGGAGGCGTCGGTTTCGATCATGATAGGGAGTTCTGGTCGAAAATGTTGTAATATCAGTGCCGTAGTAAGTCTTTTCCTGAGTTCATTGAATCTGATAGGTTGTTTCTCTTCCCTTTTCCATTGGATACTTTTCTTTGTTGTATCATATAAAGGTTTAGCTATCCTACTAAATCCTTCAATGAATCTTCGATAAAAGTTACAAAAGCCTAAAAAGCTTTGTACCCCTTTGACTGCTTTTGGTGGTTTCCAATCGTCTATTGCCGATATCTTGACTGGATCCACTCGTACTCCTTCTGGATTTACTATAAATCCTAAGTGTTCTGTTTCTTGTTGATGGAATTCACATTTCGTTGGTTTGAGCCTGATTTTTGCGTTTCGGAGAGCCTGCAGGATATTCCTTATATCCTGTTTGTGTTGTTCCATAGTTTCAGAATATATGAGTATATCGTCTAGATAGACGATGCAACATATATCCAGGAATTGTCTGAGTTTGGAATTGATCCATCGTTGGAAGGTTGCTGGTGTGTTGGTTAATCCAAAAGGCATAACCAGGTATTCGTACAGTCCATATCTTGTCCAAAATGCTGCTTTCCATTTGTCTCCTTTCGCAATCCGAATATTGTGATGGGCATCTTTGATATCTAATTTCATATAATACTTTGCCTTCCCGAGTCGGTCGAGTGCTTCGTCAATCAGGGGTAGTGGATATCGGTCTTTATTAGCTACGACGTTTAGTCCTCGAAAGTCCACGCATAACCTGAGTTTTCCATCTTTCTTTTTGACAAACAAGATTGGTGCTCCCGCGGATGACGATGACGGTCGTATCCATCCTCTGTTCAGATTCTGGTCTAGGTAATCCCTTAATGCTTTCAACTCTTCATTCCTCAACAGATAGAGTTTCATAAAGGGTGCTGTTTTTCCTTCTTTGAGTTCTATGCGGTGGTCTTCTGGTCGGTGTTCGGGAAGGTCCGTTCGTTCCCCTTCTCCAAACATGTCGAAAAAGTCGTCGTATTCCTTGGGGATAAGTTGTTTTAAGATGATTTTCTTCTTTTTCACTTCTTGTTGGACCGCTAGTCTTGTACTGAGGGTAGAGGCTTCTGCTATCATTGGTCCTTTGCTTTCAGGTTCCCATTTCAAAATGCCGGTTTGTTCTCCTTGTCGATACAGTCTTTCAAAGGTTTTTGCTGATATAAGATTGATATTCATGCTTTTTCCTTGGATGTTTGGCAAGTTGTTCATTCCGGTACTTCCGAACCCTTGGGTGCTCCTGTCTGTCTGGTCCAGGTCTTGCACTTTCTTAAGTGTCCTGGTGTCTATTTTTTCGATAATCATCTGTGCTATTCGATCGTCTTTGTTGACCGTATAGTCTGTTTCTTTCAGGTTCATTAATAGGACTTGGATTTCTCCTCGATAGTCTTTGTCGATCACTCCTGCTCCCGTAGTGATGCCATATCGCATGGCTAATCCACTTCTTGGTGCGATTCTTGCATAGGTGCCTTCTGGTAGTCCTATCGCTATTCCTGTCTTGATCATAGTCTGTCCTTTGGCTGGGACAGTCGTACTATGCGTGCTATGCAGGTCGTGACCCGCAGCTCTTGCCGATCCTTTGACTGGTATCTTGGCCTCTGGGTTCATCCTTTGAACTTGCAGGTCATCGTTTGTACATATCGCTTCCAATATGTTTGCTTGTTTGTTCTCCCAAAGGGCTACCTCTTCGGGAGTCATTTCAATTGTTGTTGAGACCATTAGACATTCTTTAGCACATCTGTCGCTATTGAAGAATATCTTTTCTTTTGCCCAGTCAACTCTTGGGTTGTGTTTTCGGAGCCATGGCATTCCCAGTATAACCTCTTGCTTCTGCAAGTTGGCTACTTGGAATATTATCGTTTCTCTGTGTACTCCGATTTCCATTGTTACTTCTGCGATATGGGTAATAGGTCCTGCTTTGCTTTTTTCTCCGTTAACCACGTATATGTCTCTTGGTTTACTGATCTTTCTCAGAGGTATGTGTCGACTTTCGCAGAACCCTCTGTCGATGAAGTCTTCGGTTGCTCCTGAGTCCAGCATGACGTTGATATCCGTAGTTCTATTTTGCATGAATAAATATATTGTTATCATTAGATGATCTGAATCATTATCGTCCGTGGTATAGAGTTGTGCCTTGTTCAAAATCGTCGATAGTTGTGCTAATCTTGTGGCTTTGCCGATGTCTTTGTCCCTCAGATTACTCCTTACTGGGGACTTTGATCATTTAAAGTCTCTGTTTTATCGTTTTCCATTGTGGTTTCTTTTAGCTGTACTATTTTCTTGTTGCAGTTGGTGATAAATGTCCTTGTTCTCCACAACGTAGACATGCGTTTTCGTTTCGTCTCTTTCTATGCTCGGCTGGGGATATCCTTGGGAACTGAAACCGATTCCTTGGTCTCCTTCGGTTGGCGTCCAAGTCCGTTGAGTCTTCTTTGTGTTGGTTACTTGTTGTCTTGAAGGTCCCGTTGTTGTTTCTTGGTACTGTCTTGGTTTTTGTACCACTTTGTCTTCATTTTTGCAAGTGCTTCACTGCACTCAATTTCGTTTCTTTGCGGATAGCCCAATCAGCCAGTTCTTCGGCATCGTCCACTTCGTCGTTATAGTGTTTGAATTCTTCTTGTAACTGGGAAGACATTCCCATGAACAGCCATTCCCCTGCTGTGGCGTCGTCTAGTAGAGCTTCGGTCTGGCCAGTCTGAATTCATTCCCATACACTGTCATCGTTCTGTTTCCTTGTTTTATTTTCCCGAGTCTGGCCCTTGCTGCTCCTCTCGGATCAACTTCTCCAAATAGTTGTCTGATGGCTCTTAGGAATTCATCCCAATCGTGCCATCCGGTGTCCCTTATCCCTTCTGTATAAGGGGTAGGCCACCTGCTTGCGTCATTCCTTAGCAAGCTAGAAACGTAAACGATTTTTTCATTGTCGTGTCCTCTGTCCTACCCAAATGCGCGGAAATATATCATTAATTCCGCAATCCAATTTCGCAGTTGGGCTCTTTCGCCAGAATAAGTTTCTGGTTGCTTGACCTTCGGCTTGGATTGTCCCAGTGCTTGTATAACTTGTCGTAATTGTGCTGCTGACAGTTCTGGTTGTTCAGGTGGCGGTGCGGGTGCATCTGGAGTTGGCCCCGGTGAGCCTGGTGGTGGTCCAATAGCGGACATTCTTTCGCCTTCGTCGTCTGAGGTTGAGGAATCAAACTCTGATCGCTCTTTTTCTGTAACTGGACTCGGTATCCTTCCTAACTGGGAGACAGCTCTTCCGAGGGCGTCCGATAGTCCTCCTAATCCGAGGTCGTCGTCGAATGTATAATCCGTGTTGAATCGTCGGGTGTTGCTTTAAGATGCAACCAAATGTTAAGATCGCTCGTCGATCTGTCTTATCTCGCTACCTCGCAACAGGCGGCGACTCCTTATCGTATAGTTTTTCGTATACTATTCTCAAGAGTTATGTTCAACTCTTAAGTCTTATAGTATTAACTATGTCATTTATAAGATAGAAAGAATATTCGTTTTTAAAGAGTAAATATTCTTTATATTCGTAAAGTTATAGATAGGAAATAACTTAGATGGTTGCGTGAAGATCTATCTACATGACCCAAGTCTGTCCTTATATAGATCTTCCCACAACCTGCTTACAAATCCAAATAACTATTATGAGTCACAACTGTGACTCATACACTCGCATAACATCCTATAACTCAAACGAGTCATTGCACAATAATCATATAACTATGAGTTGCTAGCGCAACTCATGTGAAAATATAATATCATATGACCCAAAATGAGTCATTCGCGTAACAATAATATATGACTCACAACTGTGAGTCATGTAAAACATCTCATGACCTCTAAACAGGTCATGCGCCTACAATCAATAACATAAAACCATATAACAAATGAAATCCTATAACTCGTACCTGAGTCATAGTGCGCAATAGCTAAGTCAGTCTAGAATCGTGACAGGTATAGAGGTAGGCAAGGTCACCAATGGTACAGAGGTGGATGGGGATACTAGTAATGTAGAGATAGATGAAGGTATTAGAAGTAAAAGCAACTTAGAGGTAAATAAGGAGGTAAACTTTTACTATAAGTGAATGCTAAGAATTAGTGAGACCTATATGTATGATTTGCATGCTGATCCATTGGCAATACATATCTTATTTGAACTATCTGGCACATAGTCCAATTAATTCAGTTTCTATAAATTATATTTTTACATCTAATTAGATTTACTACAGGATATCTACTTATAATTGCAATTCTGGTAGTACATTGATACTGTTTTTACTTAATAATAGATATTATATTTTTATTTGCATACCTTCTTATACTACAATATAGTACTCTATACTATATTCTAATAAACTTTATATCTGTTTATAAATAAAATAAATACTTGTATATGTCACTAGCAGGTGACATATATCCAATATATAGTAGGCACTAACTATCAAAACTAATATAGTTAGAACTAAGAGATTATTTAATATTTTTAATCTCAAATTGGTCTAAAAAAATCTGTTTAGATATTACCAGTTCCAATTAAAGATATACATATTAATTCTTTTTAAAGACTTAAGAACACCATATACTTATTCTTTAAAAGCCCTAGGTTAATCTAGAACCAATTATTATTTTCTTTTCTTGATTTCTGAGGTGGAAAACACAAAATCAAGTTAAATATATCCCTGTCCCTATAGTGCGGTTGCTATTGATCTTGCAAGGGCTTATCGGACACGACGGACTATTCGAGCACTTGAGCACCAGCACTCTTAGTCCTACCATAATCCAAGACATCCAAAGTTTTTGTACCAACATTAGGCTCTTGATGCGCGGGGCCATCCTTACACCACTTCCAAAAAATCAACATCATCAATTTCCTCGCCCCCACCACACATCCGAACATCCACGCTCTCTCGGACGATACCGTTAAAATGAGAATCTTGTTGTCGAAATCCCGGATACTTTCCCAGGTGAGGAATCCTACTATCTACTGCCACAGGAGCCCGGGAAGCAAAGCGGAAGAAAAACCTGAATCCCTAACTCAGGCCCCAGACAGCCGCTCGCCCGTTCGTTCCAACCTTCACAAATGCCTACAAGTTCTCTTACAAGCAACAGCAACAACTCCGATTGCTCTCGGAATCTACCCGCAAGACCATCGAGGGTGTCTTATCGACTGCGCCGGTAGTCCTCTTCATGAAGGGAACTCCGGAATTCCCGCAGTGCGGGTTCTCCCGTGCTTCCATTCAGATTCTAGGCTTGCAGGGGGTTGACCCGAAGAAATTTGCGGCCTTCAATGTTTTGGATGATAATGAGGTCCGGGAGGGTATTTCTTCCCTTATGTCCTCTGAGCGATTTCAGCGATGATGGCGGGTGCGTGCTAATTCCGGTGGCTGGATATGGAGTAGGTATCAAGGAATACTCCAATTGGCCAACTATTCCTCAGCTCTACGTTAATAAGGAGTTTATTGGTGGATGCGATATCCTTGTCTCGATGCATCAGTCTGGGGAACTTGAGGATTTGTTGGAGAAGGAGCGGGTTCTTGTCCCGCCGGTGGAGAGCGCCGATACCAGTGCTGAGAAGCCGAGTTCCTAAGGTGCGCGGCGAGGTAACAAGAGAGGATAGAACCTACCTGTAGGTTGACTAAATAAAAAAGGGATGGGCCTCTCCCGTGTTCTTGAGATATATTATTATTCTGCTCTGTAAATATTCTGGACTGGTGGTGCAAGTTATGTGTGAGATTTCCTCAATCCCCCCCTCGGCGGTTTTCGTGTAACTCGTTGATCAGAGTTCTCTCTCGCACGCCTTGTAATTTAGCTATATGTTATACCAGCCGCATTATGCTCAATTGGCTTCAGATTCCGGGATTCCGGATAAGCTCACAGCTTTCCTCCCAGGAAAACAATTGGTTGGATATTGGAACAATCTGAACAAAAGCATTGTGATCACGTGTAATATAAATCTCAGACCTCGAGGTTGCGTCTAAGCGCAAACAACGCCGCCCCGCCAAAAAGACCCTCCTTTCCATCCTTCTAACGAACCTCCGAGCACAATTCCCCCACCACCACCATGCCTCCCCGCATACCAACCACGAGGTTATCGTGCTGTCTCTTCTCTCTCCGGATATCTTCAACTCGTACGCCCCGCCCTATCCCCCATCTCACTCGGTTTCTCTTTCGCCCCCACTGATGTCACTTCTTTGAACTAACAGCAAAACGCCACTTCTCCACTACCCCCATAACACTCAAAAAAACTGCTAACCCACGGCCCAATGATCTTGCAAAATGGGCCAAATCCGAGAAGATCCGCATAGAAAACCTAGAGAAGCGCAAGGAGCGAAAGAAGGAACGCTTATCCTCCCGCATCGACCCGGTCCTAGGCGCGGGCACCGAATTCGTCGAGTCCTTCGACGTGCAGCCCCCACCTCTGCCCCCCGTGGACTGGGCACGCGTAAACACCGTCGACCCCCTCGCCGGGCACACAGAAAAAACGCATCTAAACCACTATCTCACGCCCGAGGACCTCGCCGAAGCGCTTGAACGCTCCCGCCGTCTCACAAAGCCGTATATCGATAATGTAACGGAGTCGGGATCCGCCAATTTTGTCGACAGCGAGAAGGAAGAAGCCCTCGTCAGTGCCCACGAGGAAGCGCACAACCGTGCCGTCGCTGCGATCCAGCGAATTGTGAGCTTGAGTATTGGCTCCAGGAGCGATAAGATGAGGGTTCAGAAGGCGAGGTGTATAGATTTATTCGGCAGGCACATCACAGATAAGACGCTCCCGTGGGACCCGGGCGCGCCGGATCCGACCAAATCGAATAAGACCCCCAGGGCTGGCCCGGATACAGGGAGTAGTGAGGTTCAGATTGCTATCTTGACGGTAAAGATCCGGAACCTGGCAAGGCATTTGGAGTTGAAGGGCCCCACGGATAAGCACAATAAGAGGAATTTGGCACTGCTGGTGCATAGGAGGCAGAAGCTTTTGAAGTATTTGAAGAGGAAGGAGAAGGGTGGCATTAGGTGGAGGAATGTTATGGAGGCTATCGGGTTGGATGATGATGCGGTACAGGGGGAGATTATGATGAGGTAGGCGGAGTTTCCTCCTTTTTTGAGAGGTAGATAAAATTGGAGGTGGGATGGGAGGGTGCATATCCAGTACATGTATTCTTCCTTGTCTTGTATAGCAGTTTCCTGGGGGGTAGAGCCGGAGGTTTGGTGGTGAATATAATTCTTCTGCCTCTGAAATGTCGCCCGATAGAGATGACTTTGCACTTCCCGAACTGCAAAACGTGTTCATACCACCTCCTCATTCACCAGAATCAAATATCTCACCCCCATCTCACTCATTGCTGAATTCTCCATAATTCCACTTGATCACAATCTCTCACTCGACCTCTAAGTCCCCCCACATGGCCTCCACCCACCTACCCACCGGCACTGCAAACCCTATACCCTTTGGGAGCCGGCATGCCCTACCGCTCAGAGTGTTCATCACAAAGTATGTGGCATGCCCAAAATCACTGCGCATAATGCACCTGAGGATCTCGAGGGTATGGTATGGCGAGGGTCGCGGTTCATTTCGTTTTATAAGCCGGGGTGTTAGAAATCGTTGCGCTTGGTACGAGAAATTCCAGCACTCCTTAACCGCAGTCCGCGTATGCTCTCATGGAGGAATGCGCAAGCCTTGAAATATTTTCTCCTGTTTACTTTCCCTCCTTCTTGTCCTCTCCTAGAAATAGCCTTCCCTTCTTTTCTTCTAACTCTATCATCTTTCTATCCTTTCAAGTCATCAAGTCTTTCCTCTTCTTTCACACAACACACACAATAGGACCATAGCCTCTATTACCGCTTAATACCACCTTAGCACATTTACTGCCGCTCGACTCCACTGCACAAGACCCTCTTTACCGATCGTTACCCCGCATCTATTATTTTCAACATGTGCTAAATCCGAATTCTCGAGTGAGTGTTGATGATGAAACTTCCTCACGGACGGTCAATCGGTTGTTGGCGGGGTTGGAGCGATGGGAGTCTTCCCATCCTCTCCGGAAGCGTTTAGCTTTACTGCCGTTCTGTGTTCCGGGGGTAGCTTAGAAATAATGGCTCGGGGTGGAAGATGCTCATTCCAGGCGCGAAGCCGTAACGAGCTTTGTCTGTTCCCTCGAGTCGCCTACGTTCTCACTAGCTTAACTCCCGGGCTCGTTCTGGGACGAGCAGGACCGAAAGTCCGTGTATGTACTATATACGGAGTTTCACGTTCCGAGAGAAATCTTGCCGACATAGTCGGCCACCTAACGCTTACGCTTACTAGACCCCACTCACCATATCATACCGGTAGAAACCCTTCCCTTCAGAAGGCCCGCCGTGGCACTAATATCCCGTGAAGCATCAACGCAAGGGCGGGATTTATCGGCACAAATGCGATTTCTAATAGTTTTATCGGTTGGGCTCGGGCATTTTGACCTAACTTGAACCTTTGCAACTACGAATGAACGAGGGGGGTGAAAGGAATTCTCTATTCTTCCACCCGGAAAGGGAGAGAAAGGGCACACAACATCAGGGGTATGGGAGCGTCAGGAATAGGATACGCCGGAATATTACTGGGAAATCAGCACGCTTCTCTTCTTTAGAGCTGGGCTGGCTGCCATCCGTGGAAATAGATTCACGGTGATGAATGTGCATTGAGTTGGTGTTATCTGATCGCGTCTACGCAAAGCTATTGCTGGTTCGGGGTCTATAGGATCTGACAATTCATACTTAAGTGTACTAATTAGAATGTTTGGTACAGCACTGGATACATGATGAACGAGCAGCGAACCGAAGCCAGTGTACCCAAGCGTGTGTCTTTCATAAAGACGGGAGTCTGAGGGGCCGACTATGTCCCGGCCATCTGGCATTAGTGTCACTCCTGAATAGGTTTGAGTGCTACTTACGGGGCCCGGGCCCCACTCTCAGTCACCTATCCGTAGCTACCATTGCTTGCAATCACCTATACTCGAGTAGGTACCCGCAGTTGCCTGCAGTTACCTGTACTCGAGTAGTTGACGGCAGTCAGGATATCCGCCAAGACGCCTATATAGAAGCGCGGGGCCCGTCCCTCGCACAGCGGTCAATGATACCGCCCGCCCGGCCTTTGGGTGAGGACGGATGGACCGGGCCATTCGGTAAATTACCCGACGCTGGAGGACCCAAGAGGCGAGGTAATTAGATCAAGCTCCTGGTCGGGATGTTCGTGACCACAGTAAGTTTTGTTTGCAATATATCACCTAACTGTGTTTCGCTGACGCACCTACCAGATTGCGGTCAAGCTCGCATACGCAGACTCGGAGCTAAAAAAAGAGATCAAAGGTGATGTCAAGGCGCAAGCGATTGCGCTCGAGTCGAAAATTCTACTTGAGCCCGCGAGAATGGGGCCAAGACTGTCCAAGAATACCGATATGGCTGGGGCGAGGGATGAAGGTAAGGGCCAGTGATTGGATTTCCTAATGGTGTTTTCTCCGTTTTCCTATAATAGAAAGGGCCAGTGAAGTTTGGGGGGAAAAAATAGAATTCACCCGTATCGTTTTGTCGGTGGAGGTGGTTAAATTAAGTACTTGTCAAGCGGTTTTGCTTTGATGGATGGGGAGAGGGGTCGTGGGGCACCTGGACCCGGAATCGAGGAGATGGACGACGCCCCGAATTTATCTTTAGATGAAGTGGGGGATACCCTTGATAAGGGTTTCATACAGAAGTGACACAATGAGCAGATATTGTGATTTGTGAAATGCTCGCTGGGCAGGGGGAGTTTGAGAGAATAAATAGATATCGTAGCATGTATTATACGCTCAAGCGATTCCTTGACACCAACGTATTTGCCGGTTGGTAGAGTGGGGCCTGCGGCGGTCTTGAGAGAGCGCACGAATAACCCAAGGTAGCTTATACTCACCTTGCTTGGACATATTCCGAGGCATCCGAACATGGGATTTAAAACTTCCAGAACCTACGCCACGGGACCAATTTCATCTGTTGTAATATTTTCCTCCCTCAAAGTATATGTTATCAGCTATTAGGCATATGATACAATTCATAATACAAGTTAGTATTATCGTAGAAGACACAAGATACTTTCCAGGGAACCTGATATCATACCAGATAAAATATTCACTCATACCAATATGTGATAAACATTACAGCAGGATGACAATAAAATATTCTGTTTGTACATATTACAAGTTTGTGAGTCTCCTTATGTCAGGATTTATTCCCAATCTGACAAGTGCCCCTCATTCTATACTACATCAGAGGGAATTCCAGCTGATGCGATGGCTTTAAAACATTGTACAATGTATATTTGACCCATCAGTGACAATCCACCGCCCCCTCCAACAAACTACAAACCGAGCTCGGCATCAGAGAGACTCCTCTCATAACATCCCAAGCCTCAGCAAGGAATGGTCTACAGATTTGGAAGCATTGAGAAAGAAACCTCTGAGATTCGGCAGTGAGCTCACATAAAAACCATACATCACGGCAAACGTAATACATAGCATAGCAGAAAATATTCCAGAAGCCCACTCAATCAGACATCAGCGCAGTAGGCGATAAATCGCCCTCCCAATAACCGCAGCAAACGGGACGGAAAGATCCACACCGCATCCCAACGGTGAGTAACCTCAACGTCACTCGGCGCCCCCATCCATTC
>QLOI01002467.1:0-51127 GCA_003313605.1 Tuber umbilicatum | reverse complement strand
GGGGGTGATGAGGAATCCTTTGATGGATACAATCGCCCTGGGGAGACCCACAGTAGAAATACAGGTGGCAATGGTGGTGGAAATGCTACCCCACCTAGTGGAAACGTCGGTGGTGGGGGGAATCCCGGTGATTCCAGTTCCTCTGATAGCTCTGACGATGATGTCGACTCCCTACCCGATCTTACCCCATTCTTGGGACGGCGAAAGCCCAACTGGAATGTGGCCAAGAATAGGAGATATGACCGTCGATTGGCTAGGTTAGCTGCTTTCATAGGAAGAACGAGTGGGCTATCCTCTCGTAACGCCAGTGGGTCCTCTTCTTCGGTAAGGCCCAAGAAGCCGGAAAAGTTAAGTAACATAAAGGCTTTCAAAGGAGACACTACCGACACCAAACGGTTTCTCACGGACATCGAAGTACAATTCCCTTATTTCAAGAAGTCCGGTTTGGACGATATGAATCAGATTGGCTTGGTCGTTCCACTCTTGGAGAATGCAGCCAAGAACTGGTATTTAGGTATCCATCGTTACATCAGCGAGGATGAAGCGATGCGGATGGGTGTCATCTTCAACCCTGACAATGAGCTGCGAACCTGGGCAGGATTCTACGCTCAGCTTGAAAACAGTTTTGGTGGTCATGAAGATCATGATCGAAACCTTGTTGAATGGATGCGTTTATCTATGAAGCCTGGGAAGGTTGACAAGTACCTCGATAAAGTTGTTGACCTCGTGGGCAGCCTCGAATACACCGATTTAAAGCAAATAATTGACTAGGTTCGGATAGGGATCACTTCTGAGTTGCGAAACGCATGGGCGTTAAAACAACCACATCCAACCGAAGCCGGTGCATATATCAATCTACTTCGTAAAGTTGGTTATACCCTTCAAGACAACGCTAACTTTGGTAAAACGGTTGCCAAAGACCATGGCGGTTCAAGCAATCACAAGGCTAGCGATAAGGGCTCGTCCTCAAAGAAGCAGCGGAAAAAGGAGAAGGGTTCGGGTAAGTCAAAATCCCAACCCTCCCAGACAACTAAGTCCCCTAAGGTTGGAGAATCCGCGTATGCTATCGCTCATCAGGGCATTCCGGATAACCTAACTGAAAAACGGCGCAAGTCTGGGCAGTGCTCTAAATGCGGGGAGACTGGCCACTTCTGGCGGAAATGCACCTCGTCTTCCCCTGTTGTTCATTCAGCAAAGGGAAAAAATAAGCGGTCGGCTAACGAGGCAGGTCTTCAAGAGGCTCAGGCTAGCAAGGTTAAACGCATTGAAGCTGCACCTTCTTCAGCTGGCGATAAGAAACTGCTCGAAGTACGTCAAGCCTCCCCACAGATTATGGAGGTTGATACGGAGGAATCGGACTAAGGTAAGTCTGTCATCAAAACCAAACGAAATTACAAGAAACTAATGAGCCTCTAGATGAAGGAAGGGGCTGATCATTGGATTACCGGGAACAAGGCGAGAATCCGGGAGGAATCTTGGTCATGTTAGATGTTCTGGGTTGCGTTTCCTTATTTCTTTTTTCATGGGTTTTCCTTGCGAATCAAGGTTATTGGTTTTCCTTATGGGTTCGTGTTGCTAGGAGAGTTTTCATGGTTATGTATTGTCTTTGTTCTTAAACAGTTTACTACGTCAAGCCGGACTTGATTAAGCAATCAAAGTTGATTTCCAGTTTACCTGAGGAGGGTTTAATACCCGAAATCATGCAGGCGTGATAGTAAACATCTCTAGCCATTTATATTATTGAAATTTCACGACCCGTTGTGGCCGCCCTTGTGTCGAAAGGCAAGGGATACGACCATCAAAATGGTAAATGTGTTGAGACCTACAAAGCAATTGAGGGTACAAGACCCTTCAAAAAATACTAAGTCTATCCGTGTTAAGGTGCGACTTCAATGGAAACTTGGAGCAAGGAAGAGTACTGCAGAGGCTACACTCTTGCTAGATAGCGGTACTACAGGCCCAGTCCTTAGTACTCGCTGAGTTAAGGAAACCCAGATGCCATTTGTGCGGCGAATGGTATCTTGTCCAATCTCAGATGCGAGTGGAAATCACATACCCGGATCAGGTATCCACTACACCAAGGAGGTGAAAATGCGTATTGGAGACCATGTGAATAAGATGCGATTTGAAGTCGCCGACATGAGCAACTCGAAGTTTGATGGATATTTACCGATGTCGTGGTTACAAGACCATAATCCAGACATTGACTGGAAACAAGGTATTCTGACGTGGAGATCAGAAAATTGCAAGGCACATTGTTTAGGTCCCAAAAGACGTCTACAATTCATAACCGAAGAGGAAATGTTAGCCGCGGATGCTTGTTCAATTTACCTCTTAGTGATGGCACAGTTCACAGATGAGGACGGGGGAGATATTAGGCTGAAGCTCCTACCCGAGTATAAGGACTTTGGGGATATCTTTAGCCAACAGCGGATTGAATCCTTACCTGAGCATTCGAAGTATGAGCACAAGATTGAGCTACTTCCGGATACAGCTCTGCCGTTTGGACCTATTTATCCCTTGTCAGAAAAGGAGCTTAAGGTCCTCCGTGTGTATCTCGATGAGATGCTACCTACAGGAAAGATAAGGAGGTCAAGCTCTCCTGCCGCTGCGCCTATCCTTTTTGTACCAAAGCCAGATGTTACATTACGGTTATGTATAGATTACCGTGGGCTAAACAAGATAATGGTAAAAAACAGATACCCTCTACCGTTAATGAATGAGCTCCGAGACAGACTCGGGAAAGCACAGGTGTTCACTAAGTTGGACCACAAGAATGGATACTACCTTCTGCGAATGGCGGAAGGAGAGGAATGGAAGACAGCATTCCGATGCCGGTATGGATTATATGAATATACCGTGATGCCTTTTGGCTTATGCAACGCTCCGGCAACTTTCCAAGGCATGATCAATGAGGTCTTCAGGGACCTATTAGATGAAGACGTCATCGCCTATATGGATGATATATTAATCTACTCCGAGACAATGGAAGAGCATGTCTACCTAGTCCGTAGAGTAATGGAAAGGCTTAGGAAAGCACGCTTATGCGTGAGCATAAAGAAATCAACCTTCCATCAGAGAGAGGTTGAATTTCTCGGATAGAAGATATCTGATCGCGGAATATCCATGACCGAGGCAAAGGTAGCCGAACTTAAGAAATGGTTACCACCTAATAGTGTCCTTGAGGACCAGAGCTTTATGGGGTTTTTCAAACTTCTACCGTAGGTTTATTGAAGTTTTCAGCAAAATTGCGAAACCTCTCACCGACCTGACAAAGAAGGATATCAAATTTGATTGGACACTAGCATGTCAGGAGGCCTTTGATTTTTTGAAAGAAAAATTTACAACAGGACCTATATTAGTACACTTTGACCTTGAACGTCAGACAAAGCTGGAGACCGACGCTAGTGACTTTGCTTTAGGGGCCATATTATCCCAACTGTGTGAGGACGATAAATGGCATCCCGTAGCCTTTCATAGTAGAAAATTCTCCCCAGCGGAAATAAATTATGATGTCCATGATAAGGAAATGACTGCGATCGTGGCAGTATTCAAGGAATTGGATCATTTACTACGGTCGGTAGCGGATCAGATTACGATCTACACTGATCATGAGAACTTGGAATATTTTAACAGTACCAAGATTCTAAACCGTAGGCAACATCACTGGGCTGAGTACTTACAACCGTTCAACTTCCGGGTGGTATACCGTGAAGGAAGGTTGAAGGAAAAGGCCGATGCACTGTCTAGGCGTAGGGACTACCGCCTTGAAGGGGGGAGTAATTCTCAATCAAATTCTATGCAAAGCTTTTTTCGCCCTGGGCAATGGGTAGTTCAACAGGAGCGAGACATCTTCCGACCGCAGTTGTTGCAGGCGTGCCAAGGCTTCCGTTTACAATCCACGTTCCTAGAGCGACTCAAGGAGGTTGCATCAAAAGACAAGGAATACCGGAAGATCCTTGATTCGGTTAAGGAAATACCCAAGGGAGTTGATCCTAACCTTACGATTGAGAAGGACCTACTCCTCTACAAGAACCCTTGGTACATACCTGCGGATGAGGGGTTAAAAGGTACAATCAGGGAGGCTGAACATGATTCTCGCTTAGCGGGACACTTTGGGACATATAAGACTATGGAAAGAGTTAGGGCAAACTTCTACTGGCCAAAGATGGACGATTATATCACACAATATGTTCGCACATGTGATATATGCCAGCACAGTAAAACTGCACGACATAAGAAGTTTGGATTACTCAAACCTAGAGAGGTACCACTACGACCAGGGAAGGCGATTTCTATGGATTTTATCGCGGCACTACCGGAGTCAAAAGGGTATATGAAAATCTGGGTCATAGTAGACAGGTTCTCGAAGATGGCTCATTTTATACCTTTGGCAACCGTAGTACCTATAGGTGACTTAGCTCTTATGTTTCGGAAGGAGATTTGGCGTTTCCATGGTCTACCAGAGAGTATCATATCGGATAGTGATAGCCGACTCACCTCTAAGTTTTGGACTAGCTTAATGAAATTGCTAAGAGTTGAGCTAAATGTTTCCACGGCTTTCCACCCTGAGACTGATGGGCAGACTGAAAGGGTAAACCAGACTTTGGAGCAATACATTTGTAGTTATTGTTCCTACCAGCAGGACGAATGGGCAGAGCTGCTTCCATTGGGGGAATATGCTTATAACACTTCAACATCGGAATCGACTAAGGTGTCTCCCTTTGAGATCAATTATGGGTTTAATCCAGAAGCAAATTGGTCCGGGTCTGAATCTGAAAGTCAAGGCATACACCCAAGCAGCGAGCTATTAGTTAAGGATTGGGAAGGAACATGGATGGAGATTCGAGATACTTTACATAAGGCTCAAGAGAGGCAAAGGAAGTGGCATGATCAGAAAAGATTGCCAGCACCGGAGTATACTACGTTGAAGGATGTTAATTCTGGTCAAGCCAAGAGGGCCGATTGAGTAATGTTGGATCGAAAAAACATACGAATCAAGCGACCGATGGAAAAACTTGACCATCATATGTTCGGACCATTTGTGGTCTTACGGAAGGTTGGTTCAGCAGCTTATGAAATTCAACTCCGCGAACGTTGGGGCATACATCGAGTCTTCAGTGTTGGACTCTTAGAACCATATAGGGAGGACTCAACTGGCAGGCGTACAGTAGAGGTACCCATTCCCGATATAATAGATAATGAGCCTAGTTATGTTATTGAGACCATCCTTGACAGCAGTTGGTATGGGGAAGCTCGTCAGAAATTGCCCAAGCCATATGTCCAATATTTGGTGGCTTGGAAGGGCTATGGTCCCGAGGATAACTCTTGGGAACCATATGAGATGTGAGAGGGAACAGGCACACAAGCCCTCGTAGATTTCCATGAACGATACCCGTCGAAACCCAGGGATCATAGGGTAGTAGACAGGGGAGCTGGAAATAAACGAAAACGCTAGAGGCCGAGGGCGGCCCTAGGGAAGAGAGGGGTGATGTAACGACCCTGCTGGATCTTACAGTTGAGTTAGTCTTAACCCATGCCGGAGCCCGGAAGGGGTACGGTTAGGCTAGTTAGGTAACTCTATCAAAGGGTTACCATGTGGACTAAGCAAATGGTAATGCTTAGACTGTGAATGAGAAAAGGTATACCGGGTAGGTAGGGAAGTCAACGCTGAGAGTTCGGAAGTTCTCCGAGAGTTCCGGCGAGTTACACTACCCAAGGCAGGTAGTTACCCTACCTTAAGGAGTATAGTTACCCTACCTTGGTAAACAGGTTACCCTACTTTTGTATAGGAGTTACCCTACCTTGAGCCTAAAAGGTTACGTGAAGTTTCGGGAAAAGTCATAGGATTGTTTGTTACGCAAGATTATATAGAAGGATTGAATCTGGGCTCAATCGGGTAATCCGTTGTTGGGCTACGAACCGGAGAAAATCTTGCCTTGGGCGAACATTGAGAAATCTGAGTCCAACACCCCCCTCTGGCCCCGATGTACAGACAATGCGTCATGGGCCAACTATAGGGAAGTTGCTGGTTTACTAGTAAAAGCATATGATTGAAGAGGGCAGCGTAATACCGTATACGTGGTCGCCGTCCTTCCAACCGGAAGCTGTTCGCAGGATATATGAGGGGGCATGGGGCGATCGCATGGTTACACGAGAAGTGATTCTCGAGTGCATACACCACTGATCCTTATAAGCCTACGGTGGTAGGTAGGTGAGGTATAGCGCAAGCCTGGGAGGCCTCCGGTTAAGTGGTAGACCTTCGACTCCCGTATGTCTCCGAAAGACTCTAAGATATCTGGAGGTTGTTAGCGAGCTCTTGATCGTAGTAGTCTTGTCTTGATTGAGGTGTTTATCGTCAGTGGCTACAGGTAGCGCCTGTATAAGCCAATGGCTTAAGTGTCTCATCACGGGAGTCCGTAGACCAAGCTATCGTGTCGAAGACAGTAAAAGACGATACACTTTTCAAACTTAATGGTTGTCCACGAGACTTGCATAGACGAATACGAATGGGACAGTAAGTTCGATATTAGACAAGCTTATCAGTAACCTGTCAGTTCGCCACTAACAGGACAGCGATATGAACAGTTTTCTCCTGCAGTTGATTGCATGTATCAGGATACTGCATGAACACTTCACGTCGGATAATGAACTAGCAGAGCCGTCAAACATTCGGTGGAATGTTAGCCCTAGGCCCAGAGGAGATGGGCATGGTCGCGATGGTGGTGAGCTTAGGAGTGATGGAGAGGTGCTGGCAATAAAATTCTACTTAAGTATATGCAAGACCTCTTCTCCTAAGACGATCAACTATCCTCTTGAGAACTTATTGAGTAAAGCTGCGGCTTAACGATATTAAGTTTCACCGTTAAGGTTTTCTCTCTACATATTTGTTCTTCACTTTGTGAACGAAGAAGGCTTCGGTACGGCCGCATCCTTGGGATCCATCTTCCTACAGGGAGCCCCCGTTACAACCATGTACTCATAGTGGCCGTAACGGCATTGGAACGCGGTTTTCCCTTCGTCTCCTTCGTCTATTGGCACCAAGTGGTATCCCTTTTTAAGGTCTATCTTGGACATAATCTGGGATCCTCCCACTCTGTCTCTGAGCTCTCTCATGATAGGTATTGGGTATCTGTCCGCGATGGTAACTGAATTCAAGCCTTGGTAATCGACTACTAGTCGTAGTTTGCCATCTGCTTTTGGGACGAAAAGAATAGTAGCACCAGCAGGTGATTGACTTGGTCGGATTTTCCCTTGTTGTAGCTTTTCATCCAAGTACCTCCCAAGTTCCTTTAGCTGCATTGCCGACAAGGGGCAAATTGGGCCCCAAGGCGGTTCTCCACCATTCTTAATTCTAATGGCGTGATCCCACTTTCTTCTAGGAGGCATTTGCGTGACAACTTCCCCCTCAAATAGTTGAACATAATCGTAGTATTGTTCTGGGATTTCATGTATGATGGTCTCGACTGGTTCGTCCTTGCACTGTATTCGTCCTATAAACTGTGCATTTTGATTAAAGACTACCGTCTTGTCATACTCCCACTTATCCCCCAACCCTTCATCGATTTCGTGGTCCGGACATGAATTTTCGGTAAAGTCCTAATTGTCCGGTTGTTCAATATTTGTCAAGTTGTGTTCCTTACACCACCCGAAGGTAATGATAGGATCGTAGTTTCCAGCATTTGAAATTTCATAGGAGATTTCCCATTGGTGGAAGTTTGTCCTGATTTCTAACATAATTGGGCAAGTAAAATGTTTGCCGCCACGGAATCCAAAAATTTCTGTAGGATATTGTCTTGTTTTATAGGGAATATTTTATTCACTTACGAGACCAGCTTTGATTAGGAAGATATTAGAACCAGAACTAATAACATGCGAACCAGGATTCTTTTCCCTTCTGATTCGATTTGTGCGAAACCTTTTAGGCAGTTGTATCGTCTTGGTCACGGTGTTCTTGCTTTCTTGCGGACTTCAACACATCTGTGGGCCTTTCGTTTTGTAGACATTTTTGTTGACGTTTGAGACCATGCCCGCATAGTTTCGGTCAATCAGACCTCCTCATCCAAACTAGTTCCTGTTTGCCTTTTTCCTTAATAGGATTCTAATCTTGGTCATTTTGGTGTTTCACCAACACTCGGGGAGAGCGCGAGCTGTTATTGGGTTGCGTGCCCTCCTTTTCATCCACAACCTTTTGGTCCTTGGGCGGCCCACTACTAGAGGTCTTTACCACTTGCCGAAGGGTTCCCTCTCATCCTGCTTCTACCAACTGCTGGTGCTTTCTGGGGGGTATCCACAATCATCCAGATAAGTACATAGTATTACCAACGGGTTCATAGGGCTGGCCGATTACCAGGTTCTATCCTTCCCACGCTTGTTCTCCACCATTATTTCATGAGATCATATCAGTTACAGAATTCATATGTTGGTACCGTCGAATCAATTCGAGCGAGACTCTGCTTGTGAGATGCAAGTCTGGAGCCTTGTCTTGAGTGCATCCGATGATGGCTCTTGAGTGAAGTATGCCTTGTTACTCCCACGGTCATCTCCCTCGCCCCTACTGACTCTCTCTAGTATGATTTCTCCGGACCTCATTTTAATCCCACGTTGGTCCTTATCGGAGACCTTTGAGTTTCTGGAATAGGTGTCCGACTACCATCATTTATTTTCCACGGTTGATGTGTCGGGAGTTCTTACCACCACTGGGTGGGAGAGGTTTCCCTTGCATCGTTTCTTCCATTCCTATAGACCTGCATGCCTATTTGAGCACCAGTTACATAGACTACCCAATAGCCGTCGCTGTCGGTGCCGAATTCCTTGAGTCCTCCTTTTCCTGATCTGAAAGGTTTTCCCAAACCCGTGTGGGCCTTTCGATCCTGGTGACTTGTGCCTTTTGTAGGAGTGGTTGGTTTCCATTAACCAAATGTACTCGTGGACATCCTTTATTTCGTTGGTGATCATTGCGATCCTCCTTACGAGTACCTTCCCAAGGAGCCCGTTGGATTGCCGTTACTTACACATCCTTTCGGCAAGTTTTCCATTTTTGCTTCGTTAACCCACAACTTGTACACCCCATATTTTTCTTTCTCTCGTCAATGAGATTTTGCAGAATGCCCTTATGCATCCTTTCCCTTTCCGTGGGGTTTCCTGATTTTTCACCCTTATTCAATGTTGAGGTCCTACTTTCTTGTTTGGCTGCCTCATATGTTGCGCGCTCTGCCTTAGTGTATTGCTTACACTTTTTGACGATTTTGGTTCCACTCTTTTCCTCATCTCGGTCCTTTCTTTGTGTTGTTTTGACGTGGCTTTCTCTTATAAGGACTTGTTGATCCAGTCTCCATTCTTCATAGCGTTCACCACATTGCCTTAACGCGCTTAACCATTCTTCCTGAAGGTCGTATTTTTTCAAGGATAATCGATCCGATATTTGTTGTGGTACCTTTTCTTCCAACTTTCTTCACCACGCAATACCTGTTAATTGTACTTTGATGTTAAGGTTCTCCATTTTTAATAAGCGGGTGGAAATCTTTCCCTCGTATTTAACCTTATCCATATCTCGTAGTGCTTCTCGATCTTCTGCGGTATCAGCTTAATGGTTGGTTATTTCTTGACAAAATCGTTGCCTATGAAAAAGTAGTTCGATCTTTTTATGACCTAGTTCGCCAGTCACAGTGCATCGATACCAATTGATGAAATGCGCAAGATTTTCTCCTTTCGTCCGACTGAAGGCATATTGCATTCTATGCATGTGTTTTTCCCAATATTGTGTGTTTCATCAAAAATAATCTTCACATTGGAGTAGCTATGTTTCCATGTTACGGTAGTCCTTTCCTGCAAAGATTTGCGGTGGTGTAGTATCTTTCCTTTTGGCAATAGCCAAACCTTTACTTACTGCTTCTATAAGTAGTTTCACGTGATCATAGTCCAGGTCTTCTTTGGGCGTCATTCTGCGCCAGGCTTGTTGTTGCCTTCGTTTCCACCTTCGTCGGTCTTCATCAGGGTATTTGTAGCTTTCGCTGTCGGAAGAACTACTCGATGAGCTATCGTCATCATCGTCGTCGTTACCTGGATGTCCTGGATTATCTCTTGGACCATATGGCGGTTCTTGTCCTCCACCACTAGGCCCTGCTTCTGCCTCTTGTCGTTGAGGGGCCTTTCCTTTTCCTTTTTGATTCTCTTGAGAATATTGGCTATCCTTAGGTGAAGGGATCTGGGACGGAACGCTTCCTCCTGGGTCGGTACCTGATGGTTGCTGATTGACCTGTGCCGACTAATTGTCCAGTAGTCTTTTCAATTCCCAGATTTCTGCATCCTTCCACACTCTGAATTCCATGTTGACACGCTGGTTTCTTGCTATTTGTGCTCTCACATGCTCGTTTTCTTCTTTTTGCGTAGCTAGTTCCTTTACCAATTCATCATGGTGTGATTGTAAGGTATTAACTTTCTTTTCTAATAAGAGGTCACAGGTGAGCGATTGTGCATCAGTTGTTCCTATGTTGCTATGCAATTGCTGTCTAACTTCTTGTAGTCGCTCCTGCTGCTGCCGAATCTTATTTTCTTCGGTTATTACTCTTAACTCAGACCGGTCCCATGCGTTACCAAGTGCTGAAGTCACCATTTCTAGGTTCCTTGGGAGATTTTCTACCTCTTCATCGACTAGTCCCTCACCATACTTAACTCTTTTCCGAACCTCTTCCAAGTCTGCCACTAGGCGTTGTTCGGAGTTTGAGAGAGTATTGAAGGCAATGTGTTGTTGATCTTGGGTTTCTTTTGCTGTCCGGTCAATACCTCTTATTACCGAGTCAAGCTCGGTCATGAAATCTATCGCAGTTCGTGGAACCTTAGCTTGAGGTCCTTGGAGTGGTGTAGAGTACCTTTCGAGGAACCTGAGCGACGGTTTCGTTAGTCCTCCAGGGGTTGGTTGTACCAAACCCCTAATCTTGGACTGTGTTCGCCTTTTATCAACTCTTGACTGGGGCCATATGACAGGGGTTCCCCTTCGACTTGGAACGTAACTTCCAGGAACCGGTGGTGGTTGCGAGATTGTAGTTGAAACTTGGTCAACTCCATCATCATCCAAGCTTTCTCCCATGATTTCGTCTTCTTCCATTATCCTTAATACCATATCCGAGTAAGTTTTTGGGCTTGGCTTTGAATCTTTGATTTCATGATAGAAAAGGAATCGTTCGGTAGTCCAATCATCTGTTACGATTTTGTCGCGTAGGATTTTGACAGTAGATGGATTTACCACAGTATACTCAATCCTCTGGCGTATCCGGCGCAAGTGATATCGTATTTGATCCATGACATACGGTTACTAGCCACGAGGGGCTCTTTTTGTCAGTAGTGTACAACTATTCTTGTTGTCAAAGTTAAGACTAATTTCACAGAAAAGGTGTTTCCAAATAACTGACTTTGGTGATTTTTCGACTTGATAAGGTTTTTGATGCTTCACTGTTTTGGGGCTGTTTTTCTTTGGTTTGACTATTGGAGATTCTATAGAACAAGCTAGTGTAAGGCTACCTTGCTTGTCTGGCTCTAAGTTGTCGTAATCGTCTTCGTCTCTAGGGGTTGTTAAATACATGGGGAGGGATTCCGATATGTTCTTTGTAGCCGGTGTGTCTTCTGAGATGAAGAACAAGTAATAACAAAGGATAATAGCAAGTATTGTCAAGATCATTTAACACCGTTTGTGTTGAGCATGCCTCAGTGACAGAGAGACTATCAATATAGGGTTACGGGTAACAACTCAGAGCTTAGTAGAGTAAGGTTAAGCATTTCAAGTGTTCGATAACGGAGTCGTGTCAGGAAGTCGTCGTAATATTATCGCTAATACTCGTTTCGCTAAAACTACTAAGAGTACAAATGGTAGGTAATAACTTGTTATATTGATAAGATATTTTCTCTATTGCTGTCTGGTCTAATAGCTGGGGAGGAACTTTTATATTTATATCCGGCGTGAGTTTCCATGGCCAGTACATCTAATACCTATACTAACTAAGTACCTCCGCAACAACTAGTAGTATTTTGTCTTATCAATCTTAAGTGCGAACACTCGTAGACCCTGAATAATTTTCCACTTCTGGTCATTTGGGTTATTTCACTTCGTCTTCCTGAGGGTGTGTGAGACTCCGTCAGTCAGAAGTAAATGATGCCCTTGCCATATGAACTTTAGTCTGAGTATGCCGCCCAAATGCGAATATACCAGTTGTTCCTCTGTCATTGAGGTGATCAGTCTCAATTTCAGACAACGGTGACAACACAGCGGCATGACTGCATTATCTTTACGTAGAGTCGGTAGGCTTAGTGCTACATTTCTTCTTTGATTTGCCTAGCGAAAATGGGCTTGCAGCTACGACTCCTTAACTCCCGTCCATTTTGCACACCTATGACTTAATTGTAGTCGGTCAACGTGAAGCGTTATTGTTTTCTGATTCGGTAGGCTTTTCTGCTCTCGGAGATATCATTTGCATCATATACTGGATTCCAGTTGTATGAGCAGTGCACACTACCCCTCTCATATATCCTGCAAACAGCTTCCGGACAGACGGACGGTGACGACGTATGCGGTGTTATGGGGATGCTGCCAATTCTGCGATTTTTGCTGGTAACTAGCAACCTCACAGCGTACTGCAGGCGACTTCAGGTCCCTACATCGGGGCCAGAGGGGGTGTTGAAATTGTATATGCCTAACAGAGAGTATGTTGGTGGAAGTGGACATAAACAGGTTGGTGGTCTTTCTATATGGCCCAAGTCCCTCCGTATATAGATCTTCCCACAACCCGCTTATAAATTAAATAACCATTATGAGTCACAACTGTGGCTCGTGCACTTGCCTAACATCCTATGACTCAAACCAGTCATTGTGTAATAATAATTTCAGTATGAGTTGCTAGTGCAACTCACGTGAAAACATAACCTCATATCACCCCAAATGGGTCATTCGCATAACAATAATATGTGACTCACAACCATGAGTCATGTGAAACATCCCGTGATGTCTAAATTTGTCATACATGACAAATCAATAACATAAAACCATATAACAAATGAAACCATATGAGTCGTACCCGAATCATAGAGCGAAATAGCTAAGTCAGTCCAGAATCGTGACAGCTCTAGACTTTCTTCTCTTGATTTCAGTCTCCCTATAATTGATTCGGTGGTACCAACACATGAACTCTGTGATGCAAATGTTCTCATGACATGAGGATGGAGAACAAGCACGGGAAGGATAGAACATGGTAACGAGCAAGCCCTATGCACCCAATGGTAATACTGTGTACCTATCTGGATAATCGTGGATACCCCCCAGACAAGGCCTGCCGGTTGTAAAAGCAGGATGAGAGGGAACACCACGGCAAGTATGAAAGACCGCTAGTAGTAGGCTGCCTGATGACCCAAAAATGGAAATTGTGGATGGATGAAAGGGCAGGCAACCCAATAACTGCTCACTCTCTCCACAAGAGTTGGTGAAACGCCAAGAGACCAGGTTAAGAGCCCTATTGAAGAGAAGCAAGCAGGAACTAGTTTGGCTGAGGAGGTCTAGTGTACCGAAACTATGCGGGCACAGTCTCAAATATGTAGAAATGTCTCAAAAACGAGAAGCCGATTTGTTCGTCGAGGTCTGAAAGAGGGCAAAGAAACCTTGACCCAAACGATACAATTGCCCAGAAGGCATCTGACATATCAAGACAGAAGGGAAAAGAATCCAGATTCGTGTGTTATTAGATTCTGGTTCTAATATCTTCCTAATTAACGCTCGCAAGAATATGATATTACCTATAAAACAAAACAAATCTTTCGGAAATTTTAGGATTTGATGGCTCAGCCACTGAAAGCGGCGGGAAACATTTTACCTGTCTACCTTTATTAGGGATTGGAACGACCTCCCACTGATCAGAAATCTCCCGTGAAATTGCTAACGCAGGGAATTATGACCTAATTGTTCCTTTTGCCTGGTGTAAGGAGCACCATATGACAAATAGTGAAAACCCAGAAAATTGGTATTTCTCTATAGAATGATGTCCGAACCACGAAGTCGATGAAGAATTGGGATATGTGTGGGAGTATGAGGAGAGGGTGCTTTTCCACCAAAATGCATGAGTCATGGGACGAATACAGTATAAGGACGAACCAGTCGAAAACATCATACATAAAATCCCTAAACAATACCACGACTATGTTCAACTGTTTAAGGATGAAGTTGCGACGCAAATGCCTCTCAGGAGAACATGGGATAACGCCATTAGGATTAAGGAAGGGGAAGAGCGGCCTTGGGGTGCAATTTACACGTTGTTGGCTATGCAGCTAAAGGAACTCAGAAAGTACTTGGATGAAAGGTTGCAACAAGGGAAAATACAACCGCTCCTATTCTTTTTGTCCTAAAGGCAGATGGCAAACTGCGACTAGTTGTCGATTACCGAGTTCTGAGTTCAGTTACCATCGCTGACAGGTACCCGATACCTATTATATGGGAACTCAGAGACCGAATGGAAGGATCACAGATTTTCTCTAAGATAGAGCTTAAAAAGGGGTATTACTTAGTACGAATAGTGGCAGGAGACAAATGGAAAACCAGGTTCTGATGCCATTATAGGCATTACGAGTACATGGAAATGGCTTTTGGATTACTTAATGAGCCCGCTACCTTCCAATCAGTGATGCAGGAGATACTTCGTAAATTTCTTGACCAAGGAGTTGTTGTCTACTTAGACGATATTCTGACATACTTAGAACACGAAAAGGACCATATTCAGCTGGTCAAAAGGGTTCTGCAGAAACTAAAGGAAAGCCAGCTAGCGGTCAACCTAGAGAAATCGATATTTCACCTCAACAAGATCGAATATCGCGGTTATGTTGTCAATACCAAAGGAGTCAAAATGAGCTAAAGAAAAGTTAAGTCCATAAGAAAATGGAAGACGCTCACTTCTGTTAAGGAAGTCCAAGTCTTCATCGGATTTGCTAATTTTTAACGATGTTTCATTCATAACTTCTCCGAGCTTAGCAAGCCAATCACTGAAACCCTAAAAGGTGACCCAAAAAACTTTTATTGGGACACTGAACAGAACACGGCTTTCGAAATCCTTAAGGAAAAATTCCTTACCACACCCATACTTTGTCATTTCCATCCTGGGCTAGAGATGGTAGTGAAAACTAATGCAAGCGATTAAGCCCTCGGTTGCCTTCTGTCACAATTTCAGGACAAGAAACTCCATCCTGTGGCGTTCCATTCACCAAAAATAAATCCTGCGGAAGGAAACTATGAAATTCACAACAAGGAACGACTAGCAATAATGGAAGCATTTAAGGAATGAAAACATTATCCTTTGGGTACAGAAAAACTGGTTACTGTTTATACCAACCACCAAAATCTGCAACACTTCCTTACCACTAAGAAATAGAACGGAAGACAAATCTGCTGCGCACAAGCATTAGCAGAATATAATTTCAAAATCGTTTACCGACCAGGTACCAGAGGAGGGAAACCTGACGCCTTAAGCAGACGGCTGGAGTACCATCTAGAGGAGGGAGCTGCGGATAGCAAGCAATCTATTTTAAAACTGCAACATTTTCAGATCCTTTTGATGTCCACAGAGAGTGACAAAGATGAAGAGATAGAGATGGAAGAAGATCTGTCAAAGCTTCACAATATGCGAATCAAGAAGTTGAGCAAAGCGGCCGTAATACCAACTAAAGGATCACGAATGGCAGCTGGTCACAACCTATATGCCCTAAACGACACACCCCTTCCGGCGAAGGGACTGTTACTAATAGATACAGGTATTGTTGTCAGTTTACCAAAGAGAACTTATGGAAGAGTTGCATCCCGCAGCGGACTTACAAGTAAAAACGTAGTGGAGGTTGGAGGTGGAGTCATCGATGCAGACAATACAGGAGAACTCAAGGTACTCTTACGAAACACCAGCTTCAAGTACTATCTAGTACGAAACGACGACCGCATATTGCAACTGATTGTTACTCAAATCAACAACTCAGAAATAATGGCAGTCGATGAGTTGAATTGGACAGAACGTGCAGGCCAAGGTTTTGGAAGCACTGACTTCGTCAGAACTCAAACATTAACGACTGAAACATGTATGCCTATAAAAAGGATATTGAAAGCGAATGCCGAAAGCAACCCATATTTTGACAGGTGAGATGAACAACACCAGCTTCGATCAAGCCAAGAAAAGCTCTTGATGACGAACTCTGCTCCAGCAAAAGTAGAAATGAAGATGTTCGCTACTGAATTCCCAGACCAATTCTTAATTGCAGCAAGGCAAGACGAAAAATGGACAAACCGACTAAAGGAGTTGGAAACTTGGGAACGTGATGGGAAAACGTTACCAAAGCAGTGGAAACTAAAGGACGGATTTCTCTACTACAAAAATCGCCTCTTTGTGTCCAACAACGAGGAATTAAGAACAATGGTTGTGAAATGATGCCACGACTCCAAAGTTGCAGGACATTTCGGCCAAGAGAAAACCCGAGAAATAGTTACTAGGGATTACTATTGGAAAGGCTTGGCAGGATGGATAAACAACTACATACAGTCTTGTGACGAGTGCCAACACAACAAGTCTCCACGACACATCAGGCATCAGCAAAATATTGCCTGCACCTAGAGGGTTGCTGTTACGCCTGGGCGCAAGTGACGTCTCTTTTGCGCCCAGTGCACCCTGAGCACCCGATGCTAGTCGCAAAAGTCCGTTGAACCCTGCTGCGACATGGCACATAGCTGACACCCAGCTGACGTCCCGGTCAGTCACCCCAGCAACTGCCCGTCCGGACCGCTCTTACTTTCACTAGACCTCTTACCAGTACCCTGATACCAGCTGCTACTACTACTAGTAGGTTCTATTTTAGGCTCTTCATGATTGAAAGACCTAATGTGGACCTACATTCCACCTGGAATCCGAGCAATAGCCATAGTTTGGTAGTAGGCAGTTTTACTTTGTTATGATATTACTCCTTCTTCCCAGCTTAACCTCACAACACGCTCCACAGGCCCTACACAACACACTCCTCTTCACAACACACTCCTCTTCCCATCACGCTCCACTTCACAACACACTTCCCTTCACAACATGCTCCCCTTCACAACACACTCCCATTCACAACACACTCTTATTCGCAACATGTAGTGACTTTGACGCCGGATTCCACGGGCGCCCTTTGGTCGCGACGTCCGATACTCAACGTCCTAGATCTACCCGATGCCAGCTTTCCAACGGTGTAAAGAACGTCCGCCTAGCGGCATTATCGGTTGAGCTACAGCCTGTTATGGAAGTGGTCTTTTCCTGGCGAGGTTCTGGCAGGTTTTAGCATGTGCTGACCTTGATGCCGGATTCTGCCGGCGGCCTTAGGTCGCGACGTCCGAGACTCAGTGTCCTAGAACTACTTGACGCCAGCTTTCCAACGGTAGAGAGAACATTCCCCCGGCGGCGCTATTGGTTGAGATACAGCCTGTCATAGAAGGGGTCTTTTCTAGAGAGATTCTGGCGAGGTTCTGGCAGTATTTTGGCGTGTACTGACGTTGACGCCAGGTTCTGCGGGCGCCCTTGGGTCACGACATCCGATACTCAATGTCCTAGATCTACTCGACGCCAGCTTTCCAAAGGTGTAAAGAATGTCCGCCTGGGGGCATTATCGGTCGAGCTACAGCCTGTTATGAAAGTGCTCTTTCCCTGGTGAGATTCTTGCAAGTTTTTAGCATGTACTGAACATGACACCAGATTCTGCCGGCGTCCTTTCGTCGCGATGTCTGATGCGCAGCGTCCTGGATCCGCTCAACGCCAGCTTTCTAATGGTGTAAAGATCGTCCGTCTAGCGGCTAAAGTGATGGAGCCACAGAACCGGTTAACGGGATAATCATTATGTATATTACTAGTTGTGCTTTAATAAATCTAACTGTCATCTCCTGCATAAATTTTGTTGTAACCAATTGCACTGCCAGTGTGACCTAACAGATCACAAAGTGGTAAAGTGGGAACATTTTAGTATGTTGGAGTTCTGATTGCGCCCAGAGATTGTAGAGACAACACCGTTGCACCCTGGCACCAATTCGATGTGCTGCAGCTCCCTGATTCGCGATTAAGGTTCTGAGCACCCTGTGCACCAGACACTCAGGGTGCTCCGGCTGTGTTCACTAATTTTCGCTGACGGGTACGGGCTGTTACAACCGTTACAAGTCCCTCAAGCAGCATGGGCGTTGATCTCTACGGACTTCATTACCCAACTGCCAGAGTCATAAGAACACATACAAATTATGGTTGTTGTTGACCGATTCACGGAAATGGCCCATTTCAGCGGCCTACACGAAAATGCAACCCTCAGAGATGTGGCAAAGGTTATCCTACAGGAAGTAAGAAAACTACACGGGTTGCCAACAGAAATAGGATCAGACATGTAAGCAAAGTTTTCAGGAGAATTCTGGGAATCATTATGCAAGCTAATGGGAATAAAACGTAAAATGTCAACAACATACCATCCGCAAACTGATGGACAAACTGAGAGAACCAACCAAGTGCTGGAAGGCGACCTCCTTAATTTTGTTAATTATGATCAGGATGACTGGTATCAACTGCTCCCTCTAGCAGAACATGCATACAACAGCGCAGCCACAAGGGCCCACAAAATGTCATTGTTCTTCGCAAATTATAGATTCCACCAACAGACCGAGTAGATGAAGGAAACAGAAGCTCAAAGTCCAGGAGCTACAATGTAGGCACATTGGATGAAAGCGATTCACCAATAGGGAGCAGAAACATTGGAACATAGCAGGGAAGATATGAGGAAATACTACGACAAAAAGGCAACGTAACAGCCAGATATAAAAATTAGCAATAAGGTGATGTTAAATGCGAAAAACATCGGCTCTAAACGACGATCCTAAATGCTACGCACTAAACTATATGAACCATTTGAAGTTCTAGAAAATAGAGGACATTCATCTTACAAACTAAATATGTCCGACAGTTGTCATATCTACCCCATGTTGCATGTATTATTACTGGAGCCCGAGCGAGCATCAATTCGTGCTGAACGAGAACAACCTCCACGAGCTGCGGAGGAGATTGAGGGAGAACTGGAAAAGGAGGATGAAAAACATGGTGAAGAGCAAAATAATCTCGTACACCTGGAGAATTCGTGGACGTAATGGACGGATGCGCGAACTAAGATATTTCTTGAAGTGGAAGGGTTGTTCAGTGGATGAGAACACCAGGGAATCACCAGAAAGCATGAAACATGCTCAGGAATTAGTAGAGAGTTTTCATTGAGAAAACCCAGAAATGCCAAATAGGGCAGAGGTAGAATAGTACGAAAGGTTTTCCTGCCGTGGCCAAGCAAACACTGAAGGTTTTTTACCCTACAGTGCTGAGTTCTAGAAAGAATAAAGGAAGGTTAAAAAATTAAAAGACTCTTGACGAGCTTTTGGAGGAGGGAGCTCATGTTAGGCATATGCAATTCCAACACCCAACTCTGGCCCCGATGTAGGGCCCAGACGTGGCCTGCAGTACAGTGTGAAGTTGCGGGTTACCAGCGAAAAAAGCGAAATTGGCAGCTTCCACATAACATTGTAAATGTGGTCGCCATCCGTCCGACCGGAGGTTGTTCGCAGGATATATGAGAGAGGTAGTGTGCACTGCTCATACAGCGGGAATCCAGTATATGATACAAATGATTCTGCGTGAGTGGAAAAGCCTACCGAATCAGAAAACAATAACGCTTCACGTTGACTGACTACAATTAAGTCATAGGTCTGCAGGAACGGACAGGAGTTAAGGAGATGTAGCTGTAAGACCATTCTTGCAAGGCAAATCAAAGAAGCGATAGAGCACTAAGCCTACCGACTCTACGGAAAGATAATACAGTCATGCCTCTGTGTTGTCACCGTTGTCTAAAATTGAGACCGATCACCTCAATAACAGAGGAACAACTGGTATGTACGCATTTAGGCAGCATACTCAGACTAAAGTTCATATGTCAAGGGTATCGTTTACTTCTGACTGGCGGAGTCTCGCACACCTTCAGGAAGACAAAGTAAAATAACCCTAATGACCAGAATCATGAAATTATTCAGGGTCTACGAGTGTTCGCACTTAAGATTGATAGGATGCAAGAATACTAGTTGTTGAGGAGGTACTTAGTTAGTATAGGTATTAGATGTACAGGCCGCAGAAACTCACGCGGGATATAAATATGAGAGTTCCTCCCCAGCCATTAGAACAGAGAGTAACAGAGAAGAGATCTTATCAATAAAACAAGTTATCACCTACACTTCATACTCTTAGTAGTTTTAGCAAAACGAGTATTAGGGATAACCTCACGACGCCTTCCTGACACGACTACGTTATCGAACAATTAAAACGCTTAACCTTACTCTACTGAGCTCCAAGTTGGTTACCCATAACACGATGGAGCACTAAGCGTACCAACTCTACGCAAAGGTAATGCAGTCATGCGGGTTTGTTGTCACCTTGGTCTGAAATTGAGACTGATCACCTCAATAACAGAGGAACGACTGGTAAGTTCGCATTTGAGCGGTACACCCAGACTCAGTTCATATGGCTAAGGCATCCTTTACTTCCGACTGCCAGAGTCTCACACACCCCCAGAAAGACGAAGTAAAATAAACCAAATGACCAGAAGTGTGAAATTATTAAGGCTCGACGAGTGTTCTCACTTAAGATTGATAAGACGAAAGAATACTAGTTGTTGCGGAGGAACTTAGTTTGTATAGGTATTAGATGTACTGGCCGCAGAAACTCACGCGGGATATAAATATAAGAGTTTCTCCCCAGCTATTAGACTGACAGCAATGGAGAAGAGATCTTATCAATCTAACCTGTAATTATCTACACTCCATACTCTTAGTAGTTTTCGCGAAGCAAGTATTAGCGATAAAATTACGACGCCTTCCCGACACTACTCCCTTATAGAACACTTAAAACACTTAACCTTACTCTACTGAGCTCTGAGTTGGTTACCCGTAACACTTTATTGATAGTCTCTCAGTCACTGAGGCATGAGCAACGCAAACGGTGTCAAATGAGATTGACAATACTTGCTATTATCCTTTGTTACTATTTGTTCTTCATCTTAGGGAACATACTGACTACGCAGGACGTATCTGAGCCCCTTTCTCGGTACTTAACGACCCCTAGGGACGACGACGATTACGACCACTTCGAGCCAGACAAGCAGGGTTGCTTTACACTGGCTTGTTGTGTTGAACCTCCTGTAACCAGATACAAGGGAAAGAACCTCATAACAGTGACGCAGCGAAGGACACAACGGGCTGCGCAGTCACAGAAAGAACCTATCTGGAAACATCCTTCCAGTGAAATTGTTCTTAACTTTAACAAGAAAGTTATTTCTAGGCCACTAGGTAAAAGAGCTCCTCACGGGTGGTAACTACACATCGCGGGAATAATACGATATTACTTATATCCCTCTACTGTCAAATATCCTCCGCGCTAGAATCGTTAAAGACGCTTGGACCACAGAACGATTCCTTTCTACCGCGAAGTCAACCATTCAAAACCAACCCCAGAAACTTACTCAGATATGGCATTAAGGATTATGGGAGAGGATGAAATCATGGGAGAAAGCTTTGATGATGATGGAGTTGACCTTGTTTCAACTACCACGTCGGAACCACCACCGGTTCTAGGGAGTTACGTTCCAAGCCGAAGCAGAACCCCTGTCATACGGCCCCCTTCAAGGGTTGACAAAAGGCAATCACAGTTAAAAAATGTGAGGATTGATACAACCAACCCCTGGGGAACTGACGAGACTGTCGCTCAGTTTCGTCGAAAGATACTTCACCCCACTCCAAGGAACTCAAACTAAGGCCCGACGAACTGCAAGAGACTTCCTAACCGAGCTTGACTTGGTCATAGGACAAATTGACCGGACGGCAAAAGATACACAAGATCAGCAACACATTGCTTTCAATACTCTCGCAAACTCTCAATAGCACCTGGTGGCAGACTTGGAAGATGTTCGGACAAGAGTTAAAGAAGGAGAGGAACTAGTCGCTGCGAAAGTAGAAAATCTCCAGAAACATTTAGAAATGGTTACTTCATCATTTAATAAAGCATGGGACCGCTCCGAGTTAAGACGAATGGCCGAAGAAATAGGATTCATCAGCAGCAGGAGCGACAACAAGTAGTGAGTCAGCAATTGCATAGCAACATAGGAACAACTGATGCACAATCCCTTGCTCAAGACCTCTTATTAGAAAAGGAAGTTAATACCTTACAATCACATCGTGATGAATTGGTAAGGGAATTAGCCATACAATGGGAGGAAAACGAGGATGTAAGAGCACAAATAGTAAGAAACCAGCGAGTCAACAAAGGATTCGAAGCCTGGAAGAATGCAGAAATCCAGGAATTGAAAAGACTATTGGACAATTTGTCCATACTAGTTAACCACCGACTGTCAGGTACTAACAGAGGAGAAAGCAACCCACCTCAGGACAATGCACCTAAGAATAGCAAAAACTCCCAAGAAAATCGAAGAGGAAAGGGAAAGGCCCCTGAGCACCAAGAGGCAGAAGCAGGGCCTAGTGGTGGTGGAAAAGGACCGCCGCCAGGTTCAAGACATAACCCAAGGCATCCAGGTGACGATGATGATGATGACGATAGCTTATCAGGTAGTTCTTCAGACAGTGAAAGCTATGGGGATCCTGATGAAGACCGACATAGGTGGAAAGAGAGACAACATCAAGCCAGGCGTGGAATGACGCCCATGGAAGACCTGAACTACCAACCAATGCAACTACTGATAGAAGCGGTAAGCCAAGGACTGGCCGGTGCTAAAGAGAAGGATGCCACACCACCGTAAATCTTCAAAGCAATGGACTAGCAAAACGTGAAAACTTGGTTACTACAATGTGAAGATTATTTCCTACAAAACCCACAACATTGGGAAAAACACATGCATGGGATACAATATGCCATCAGTCGGACGAACGAGGAAAATCTCGCTCACTTCACAAAGTGGTATCGATGCGCCATGACAGGCGAGTTAGGTCATAAGAAAATAGAATGGCTTATTCATTGACAACGTTTCTGTGAGGAAATTACCAACCGATATGCCAGCACTGCCGAAGATCGAGAGGCACTACGAGATATGGATAAGGTTAAATACAAGGGGAAATTTTGACCCTCTTATTAAAAATAGAGAATCTTAACATCAAGGTGCCATTAGCCAGTATTGCGTGGTGAAGAAAGCTGGAAGAAAAGGGACCACTACAAATACTGGAAAGGCTGTGCTTGAAAAAATACGATCTCAATGAAGAATGGTTAAGTGCATTAAGAAAATGTGGTGAACGTTATGAAGAATGGAAGCAGGACCAACGAGTCTCTACACGAGAAGGCCAGGTCAAGACAACAAACGGAAAGGACTGCGACGAGGAAATGGGTGGAACAAAAACCATCAAAAAGCGTAAGCAGTACACCAAAGCAGAAAGCGAAGCATATAGGGAGACCAAACAAGAAGGTAGGACCTTAACGTTGAAAAAGGCGGAAAAATTGGGAGACACCATGGAATGTGAGAAAATGCACAAAGGCATTCCGCAAAATCTCATCAAAGAAAGAAAGAAAATTAAGGGGTATACATGATATGGTTTGACGAACCATAAATGGAAAACTTGCCGGAAGGATGCGCAAGTAACAGCAATACAATGGGCTCCTGGGAAAGGTACCCGCAAAGAGAATCGGAAAGATCACCAACGTCATAAGTGGCGTCCACTAGTGAATTTAGTTAATGGAAACCAACCACCCCCACAAAAGGCACAAGTCGCACGAATCGAGAGGCCCACACAGGTCTGGGAAAACCTTTTCGGATCATGCAATGGAGGACTAAGGAAATTGGGCACAGACGGCTATGACGATCGGGTAGTCTATACCACTAGTGCTACAATAGGCATGCAGGTCTATAGAAATCGAAGAAACGATGCGTGGAACACCTCTCCCACCCACCGGTGGTAAGGACCCCCAACACATCAAGCGTGGAAAATAAATGATGGTATTCAGACACATGTTCTGGAAACTCAAAGGTCTCCGATTAGGACCAACTTGGGATTAAAACGAAGTCAGAAGAAATCATACTAGGGAGAGTCAGTAGAGGCGGGGGAGATGACCTGTAGGAGTAACAAGGCATACTTCACTTAAGAGCTATTATCGGAGGCACTCGGGACAAGGCTCTAGACTGGCCTCTCATAGACACAGTCTCCCTCAAATTGATTTGGCGGTACCAACGTATGAATTCTGTGATGGATATGATCTCATGAAATGTGGGTAGAGAACAAGCGTGGGAAGGATAGAACATGGTAATCGGCCAGCCCTTTGAACCCGATGGTAATACTATGTACCTATCTGGACCATCGTGGATACCCCCCAGACAGGACATGCAGGTTGTAAAAGCAGGATGAGAGGGAACCCTTGGGAAAAGGGTAAAGACCACTTGGGGTGGGCAGCCCGATGACCAAAGATTTTGTGGATAGAAAAGGGGCACATAACCCAATAACAGCTTGTTCTCTCCTCAAGTGTTGGTGAAACGCCAAAGGACCAAGATAAGAACCCTATTAAGGAAAAGGCTAACAAGAACTAGTTTGGCTGAGAAGGTCTAATTGACCGAAACCATGCGGGCATGGTCTCAAACATCCACAAAATGTCTCAAAAACGAGTGGCCGACACATTCATCGAGGTCCGGAAGAAAGCAAAGATAGCGCGACCCAGACGATACAATTGCCTAGAAGGTATCGCACAGATCGAGACGGAAGGAAAAAGAATCCAGGTACGCAAGTTATTAGATTTTGGTTCTAATATCTTCCTAATCAACGCTCGCCTCGTACGATAATACGATATTCCCTATAAAACGAGACAAAATCCTACTGAAATCTCTGGATTCGATGGCACGGCCACTGTAAGTGGCGGAAAACCTATTACAAGCGCAATTTTGTTAGAGATCAGGACTAACTCCTGCCGATCAGAAATTTCCAGTAAAATTGCAAATGCAGGAAACTACGACCTTATTATTTCTTTTAGGTGGTGTAAGGAACACTAAATAACGAATATTGAACACCTGGAGAATTGGTATTTTTCCGAAAAATCATGTCCGGACCACGCAATCGATGAAGGATTGGGGCATATGTAAGAGTATGACAAGAAAGTAGTTTTCGATCAAAATGCACAAGTCATAAGACGAATAATGTGTATGGACGAACCGGTCGTGAACATCATACATAAAATCCCCAAACAATACCATGGTTATGTTCAACTATTCGAGGAGGAAGTTGTAACGCAAACGCCCCCTAGGAGAAAATGGAATCACGCCATAAGAATCGAAGAAGGGGAAGAACCGCCTTGGGGACCAATTTACCTGTTGTTGGCAATACAACTAAAGAAACTTAGAAAGTACTTGGATGAAATGCTACAACAAGGGAAAAATCGACCAAGCCAATCACCTGCTGGCGGTCCTATTCTTTTCGTTCCAAAAGCAGATGGTAAACTACGACTAGCAGTCAATTACCAAGGTCTGAATTCGGTTACCATTGTGGACAAATACCCGATACCTATCATGAGGGAACTCAGAGATCGAGTTGAAGGATCCCAGATCTTCTCTAAGATCGGCCTAAAAAAGGGATACTACTTGGTGCGACTGGCTGAAGGAGACCAATGGAAAACAGCGTTCCGATGCCGTCACAGCCATTATGAGTACTAGGTAATGCCTTTCGGATTACTTAATGCGCCCGCTACTTTGCAATCAATGATGTACGAAATACTTTGTGAATTTCTGGACCAAGGAGTTGTTATCTACTTAGATGACATCTTGATATACTTGGAAAATGAGAAAGACCATATTCAGCTGGTTAAAAAGGTTCTGCAGAAACTAAAAGAGAACCAGCCAGCAGTCACCCTCGAAAAATCAATAATCCATGTCAAAGAAGTTGAATTTCTCAGTTACATTGTCAATACTAAAGGAGTGGAAATAAGAGATAGAAAAGTCAAGTCCATAATGGAATGGAAGGCGCCCACTTCAGTTAAGGAAGTCAGAGTCTTCATCGGATTTGCTAATTTTTACCGCCCGTTCATTCAAAACTTCTCTGCGATTTGCAAACCTATCACAGAAACCTTAAAAGAGGACCAAAAAACTTTCATTTGGGCACTGAACAGAACACCGCTTTCGAAATTTTGAAGGAAAAATTCCTTACCACACCCATACTCTGTCATTTCCATCATGGGCTACACACAGTAGTGGAAACGGATGCAAGTGATTTCGCCCTCCGTTGCATTCTGTAACAATTTCAGGACAAGAGACTCCATCCGCTGGCATTCCACTTAGGCAAATTGAACTCCGCAGAACGAAACCTCGAAATGCACAATAAGGAATTACTAGCAATAATGGAAGCATTCCAGGAATGGAGACATTACCTCTTAGATACTGAAAAACCCGTTACTGTTTACACAGACCACCAGAACCTACAACATTTTCTCACGACAAAGAAATGGAATAGAAGGCAGATCCGTTGGGCACACGCTCTAGCAGAATATAATTTCAAAATCGTATACCGACCAGGCACAAGAGAAGGAAAACCTGACGCCTAAAGTAGACGGCCTGAGTACCGTATGGAGGAGGGAGCTGCGCATAGCGAATAGTATATTTTGAATCGAAAACATTTTCAAATCTTTTTGACATCAGCGGAGAGCGACGAAGATGAAGCGATTGAGATGGAAGAAGGATGGCCGAAGCTACACAATATACATATTATGAAATTGAGTAAAGCAGCCGTATTACCAACTAATGGATCACGAATGGCAGCTGGTCATGACCTCTATGCATTGAACGATGCCCCACTTCCGGCAAAGGGACAACTGCTGGTTGATACGGGCTTAGCTGTCAGTCTACCACGAGGAACATACAGAAGAATCGCGTCTCGCAGTGGACTAGCGAGTAAGAACGGAGTTGAGGTTGGAGCGGGAGTCATTGATGCTGATTATACGGGCGAACTCCAGGTACTATTGCAAAACTATAGCTTCAAGAAGTATAAAATACCCAAAGGCGACAGCAAAGCGCCGCTGATAGTTACTCAAATCGACAACTCCAAAATGATGGAGGTCAAGGAGTTAGATCAGATAGTCCGGGCGGGCCAAGGGTTCGGAAGTAATGATTTTATTCCAACACAAATGCTAGCAACAGAAACAGCTATCACTACAAAAAGTATACTGCAAGCGAATGCAGAAACTAATAAATATTTCGACAGATCAGACGAAGTACACAACCCCCAGTCAAGACTGGAAATAGTCTAGATGTCTAACTCCACTCTAGCTCAGATAGAAATGAAGATGTTTGCTACTAAATTTCATGACAAAGTCCTAGTTGCTGCGGAACAAGACCAAGAGTGGAAAGAACGAAAAAGGGAGTTGGAAGCCTTGGAACGAGGTGGGGGACGTTACCAAAACAATGGAAAACAATAAAAGAGTTTCCATACTCCAAAAACCGGCTCTACTTACCTGACAACGAAGAACTGCGAATGGTAGTCGGGAAAGATTGCCATGATTCTAAGGTGGCAGGTCATTTCAGACAAGTAAAAACCCTAGAAATAATAACAAGAGATTTTTACTGGAAAAGGTTGGCAAACTGGATAAATGACTACATACAATCATGTGACGAATGCCAACACAATAAATCTCCATGACACGCCAGTTACCAGTTGTTGCAACCTCTACAAGTCCCTTACGTGGCTTGGGCTTCAATATCCACCAATTTTATGACACAACTACTGGAGTCACAAGGACACACCCAAATTATGGTGGTGGTAGACAGATTCACCAAAATGGCCCATTTCATTGGACTACGCGAAAATGCGATGGCCAAGGATGTAGCCAAATCCTTCCTGCAGGAAGTATGGAAACTACATGGATTGCCAACTGAGATAGTATGGCACATGGACGCAAAGTTTTCCGGAGAATTCTGGAAATCACTTTGTAAGTAGTGGGGAATAAAGGCAAAAATGTTAACCGCGTACCACCCACAAACTGACAGACAAACTGAGAGGACCAAGCAAGTGCTGGAAGGATACCTACGAAATTTTGTCAACTACGATCTGGACAATTGGTACCAACTACTCCCATTAGTGGAACATGCATACAATAACACAGCCATGAACCCACATAAAATGTCACCATTCTTCGCAAACTATGGGTTCCACCCACAGATGCAATGGATGAAGGAAAGAGATGCTCAAAATCCAGGAGCCATGATATACGCACATTGGATGAAAACGATACTCCAAAAAGCAGCCAAAACCTTGGAACATACCAGAGAGGCCATGAGGAAATATTACGATAAAGAGGCAATGGAACAACCACATATCAAAATTGGCGATAATGTGATGTTAAATGCAAAAAACATCTGCTCCAATTGAGCATGAAATAAGTTAAGCCTTAAGCTTCATAGGCCGTTCGAAATCCCGGAGAAAAGGCGCCCTTCATCTTACAAACAAAATATTTCCGACGGTTGGTATATTCATCCGGTATTCCATGTATCATTACTGGAACCTTACCGAGCGTCGATTCGTGCAGGAAGAGAGCAACTCTCGTGAACCGCTGAGGAAATCGTGCGAGACTTGGAATGGGAGGTTGAGAAAATAATGGGGAGTGGAATAATCTCATACACTAGGAGAGTTCGTGGATGCAATGGTCGGATGCGTGAATTAAGGTGTTAGGTGAAATAGAAAGGTTGTTGGGAGGATGAGAACACCTGGGAACCACCAGAGAGCATTGAACATGCTCAGGAGTAGGTGGAGAGTTTTCATAGAGAAAACCCGGAAATGCCGGATAGGGCGGAGGTAGAATAGTACGAAAGGTTTTCCTGCCGTGGCCAAGCAAACGCGGAAGGTATTTTACCCTACGGTACTGAATTCTTGAAGGAATAAAGGAAAATTAAGAATTGAAAGACTAGTGATGAGCTTTTGGAGGAGGGAGCTCGTGTTAGGCATATGCAATTCCAACACCCCCCTCTGGCCATGATGTAGGGCCCGGACGTCGCCTGCAGTACCGTGTGAAGTTGCTAGTTACCAGCAAAAAACGCGCAATTGGCAGCTTGCCCATAACACCGTATACGTCGTCGCCATCAATCCAACCGGAAGCTGTTCGCAGGATATACGAGAGGGGTAGTGTGCACTGCTCATACAGCTGGAATCCAGTATATGATACAAATAATATTTGCATGAGCAGAAAAGCCTACCGAATCAGAAAACAATAACACTTCACCTTGACCGACTACAAATAGTCATAGGTCTGCAAGAAAAGATGGGAGTTAAGAAGACGTAGCTGCAAGCCCATTCTCACTAGGCAAATCAAAGAAGCGATGGAGCACTAAGCCTACCAACTCTATGTAAAGATAATGCAGTCATGCCTCTGTGTTGTCACTGTTGTCTGAAATTGAGACTGATCACCTTAATAACAAAGGAACGACTGGTATGTTCGCATTTGGGCGGCATACCCGGACTAAGTTCATATGGCAAAGGCATTGTTTACGTCCGGCTGGCGGAGTCTCTCACACCCTCAGGAAAACGAAGTAAAATAAGCCGAATGACCGGAAGCGGGGAATTATTCACAGTCTATGAGTGTTCGCACTTAAGATTGATAAGATGGTAGACTAGTAGTTGTTACAGAGGTACTTAGTTAGTATAGGTATTAGATGTACCGGCCGCGGAAACTCAGGTGGGATATAAATATAAGAGTTCCTCCCCAGCTATTAGACCGACAGCAACGTAGAAGAGATCTTATCAATATAACAAGTTATTACCTACACTTCATACTGTTAGTAGTTTTAGCGAAACGTGTATTATTGATAAAATTTCGACGCCTTCCTGACACTACTCCGTTATCCAACACTTAAAATGCTTAACCTTACTCTACTGAGCTCTGAGTTGGTTACCTGTCACAGGAACATAGTGAAGTCGAAGGTCTACCACTCAATCAAAGGCCTCCACTGCTCCTGGCATAACTTACATAGCTACCACAGCAGGCTTATAAGTATCAGTGACTTATGTACTTTAGAATAACCTATTATGTAACCATTCGATCACTCCATGCCCCCGCATATAACCCGCGAACTGCTTCCGGTCCACTGGATGGGGATAACGTATACGGTTTTACCCCACAGTCTTCAATCATAGGTTCCTACTTGTAAACCAGCAACTACTCTTCTGTTAGCCCATGATGCATTGTCAGTACATCTGGGCCAGAGGGGGGTGTTGGGCACAGATATTTCCATGTTTGTCTAATGCAAAATTTTCTTCGGTTTGTAACTCAATAACTGATTACCCAATTAAGCCCATACTTGAACCTCCTGTATAATCTCTGAGTCGCATAATAAACATTCACATGATTTTGTCTAGAACTTTGTATGACCTTTTACGCTCAAGGTAGGGTAACTCCTATCGAAAAGTATGGTAACCACTTTGCCAAGGTAGGGTAGCTATAGTCCCTAAGGTAGGGTAACTATGCACCTTAGGTAGTGCAACTCGCTGGGGTGCTCTGAAACCTTTATAACCCACAGTGTGGACTTCTCCCCACCTACCTGGTATACCTTCCTGGTTCACGGCCTAATCATTACCATTCTGCTCAGCCTTCATGGTAATCCTTGGTAGAGTTACCAGACCAGTCAAACCTTAACCCTTCCGGGCTCTGGCATGAGATAAGACTAAGTCTACTGCAAGATCCAGCACGGTCGTTACATCTCTGCCAAATGTAGATGTGAAGACAAGACTGAAACATGATGCTGCAACCCAGAAATCTCTGTTTCTAACACAAAAGATTTCTCCACAGTTCTCATGGAGACCTGTTCTAACCAAGAAGCCTTTGCTGCTAACAGCCTTGAACTTCTCTTCTTAGCCATAATAGAATAATCAGACAATGAATGAGGTATCAATAGTAAAGATAAAGATGATAAAATCAATTGCAATAACAAGTTTATTAATAAAAATAGACCCAAGTAATGACCTTGAAAATAAAGACTTAAAGTTCACTCATCGTGAGATACAAATCAAGGATCCTGACAGGTCAAATCCCAAAATATGACCTGTTGCAAGAGGTAAGATGTAGGGGGGAGTTGGTTGTAATGGAGATAGTTGTTTCACAAACACTTCTGCCGAGTGACTGTACTTCATGTCTCGTGATGAGTGATATTCTCCGGACAGGCAGAAGCCGGTTTCAAATGCGCTATATAGCGGTAAGAGATATTTTACTAGCATTAATTATTTAAAATGCTCAAATAAATTTAGTGTGATGTATGGTACTAGTACAAACTTAAACCCGACAACCAGGCGTTGGCGTGCTCTTGAAAGGACGTGGTATCATGGGGCGAACAGAAGAAAAACGGAAGAAAAACAACATAAAAACAGAAAAAAACAGAAAAATACAGTTCACTGAGACGATAAATATGCTATCCTAAGAACAAGGAAAGAATGTAGATTGAAATATTTTGTCGAGAAAAGCCTTGGTCTTACTACTCTGGACAACTTAGGAAACTGCGGCCGTACTGTTGAAAGAATTAACAGCGAGTCCAATTTTCTTGAATAAAAACTTCCGTGATGACTCGTCCCTGGTTGGTATGAAGGGTCCTTGCCGGCCACCTCGTAGCATTAAAGCTATTCCTGTTTTCTCCATGCTGATTGTTTGAAGCTCGTTTAGAGGAAGATCCCATTCACAGTAAAGTCGTTTAGCTTTGACTAGCATGATTCGCCTAACTCTATATTAGTGCCGGCCTCGCCGGAATAATGTAGGAGAACTCACGAATATGTCAACATTACTACTAGGTCCTGCTCAGGGAGTTCTAGGTGAGCAATGTATTCGTCGTCGAAGAACTTTCCGTTGTCCAGCTGCTTGAGCCAAAATTGACCTAATGCTTCACGCTGCGAGTACGGTCTAACAACCCCATCTTGGCCGATGTATCGGGTGAGGCGAACCCGGTCGAGTCCTTCTGCGTCAAAAACGGTCGTTGTGTTACGGATACCCTCAGTTACATCTGTACCACTTAGATATTAGTATTCAGCAATGAAATGATGAGGTAAGGTCGCGTACTTGATGCGAGATCAAAGACTCCAATCGCAGGCTTAGTAGCCAGACCAACAACACCCTTGCCAAGTCCCTTCAAGAAGCCTAAGGCACCTTCACGCTCTGCGCCTTCCAGTGGCTTTCTAGCAAGTCCGCCGAAGCCACTAGCAAAGCTGGTGATGAGTGAGTCAGCGCCAGATGTTACACCATATAGTGCATGTTTGGGGCGGTTCCGTGCTCGTGAAATGCGTCTACGATCCTGGAACTGTTTGTCTAGGGTTGCCGCAGCGAGACCTTCATTTAGGTGGTTGGTTAGTGCTCAGAGAAATTTTATTGTAGGGAATATTCTTGCATGCCTTTAGCCATACTGCCCGTAAACTTGGATAAACTGTCAGATACCCCGAATACCGACTTCTTGACGAAGCTGGTGGCACCTTTGGCTAACCCGATACCAACCTCGGTTGGACGATCCGTCATGATGAAACCGTTATAGGGCTCATAAAATATGTCAAAGACGCCAGAGCTGATATTGTTGAACAATCCGACAGGGTTACCCAAAAAGTCTGCCGATCCCAGAATCTTGTGAATTTGGTATAAGAACTCGTTGCTGTAATGGGTCTGAAGGTGCCGCGCAAGAACTGGCATTGAAACCCTTGCGTTTTCTAACATCAAAGCATTTAGGCGCACTGGTGCATCATTGATATTCCCCATCGCCATTGTAAAGACGTTTAAGATAAACAGTAAGGGGTTGCGTGATGAAGTCTTGTCCTCAACATTGACGACTTCTGTCCGAAGAAGTGAGATGTCAAGCTGTGCGGGCTGAATGTTTAGTAATTCGAAGTACATGTCTTGCCCAGCACTATCCGTCTTTGGCTCTGGAATGTCTAAGTCATCGTCGCACAGTTTTCCGTCATCGTATTCCATCCAACTAGCACCCGGGATCTTGGAAAAGTCGAGAAGCGCGTAAATAAAGTCCTCATCGATTTCAAGGGTCATCTGTTGTAGTAGGAATGTGGCGTATTTAATATAGAGTACGCCGTATGCTATAATATATTAGTGGCTGTCAGTGATTTTGGGATTTTGGAGGAAAAGTGGAAACATACAATCGTCCTTCACTCGAGTGATTGATGCATGAAGCGAGGGATGAACGTCCATTTCTTTACCCGTCTTTGGCACGACACTAGGGTAAAGAATAATGGGAAAAAGTCCTCCATACAATTGATTGTCGATTTGAATCCACTTCAAAAGAACGTTGAGATTTTGAAGGAGGGATGACTCGTTGTATTTCACCTCCAGGTCGCGGAAAGTGATGTAAGCCAATTCCTTGAGTTGTCTGTTGATAAGTGAAATTCCGATCCCCGCAAATCGGATTTGGATCTGAAAAGTAGTGTCACTGTCCTCCTCCTTCACTTCGAAACCGGCGCTCGTCGCGATGCTACTAGACGATGTGTTGGCTTTGGGTTTGTACAAGCTCTTGGAAGGTCGGTAGTTAGAAAGGACTAATGTTTGTGTGGGACCATCGGCTCTAACGTTGATCTCAATTATCTTCTTTGTCGGATTACCGTCCTCACCAATTACACCAGTTTCCACTTTGAATGGAACCTAGAAGCGAATGAGAACCCAAGGTCTATCTCGGCAAAGATAGGGTGGGGACTTACCAAATTACCGATCTCTGCGAGGCGAACATGTCGTTTTTGGTTGTGAACCGTTAGAACAAGCTCTTTGCTCTTAGCAGCGGGGAAATCCCAAGCGTAAGGCATAATGCTTCGGGGCGGAAGCTTGTAACAGACCGGACGGAAGTCACTCTCCTTTTCTTCGTCATCGTCCTGGTTGGGGTCGGCTTGGTAGAAGGTAAATTCCTGGCTACTCTCATTCCGCATAGAAAATGGCCAATTCTTCCGTTCAATACTAAGATGCAGGAAAACAGTTGCCTTCTCTTGTAAAATTTCTATCCGTATCAGGCTTTGACGTTGATTAGATTTATGCATTTTAACATGCACGCTTCCCAAATTAGAGATATTGAAAGGCGATGACCATCGATTGTTGATGCCGGGGAAGAGTAGAGTCAGTTGTTTACGCTCAGAGGTCTTGAGAAAATGTAAGGGAAGTAAATCTCCAGGGTTTAGAGTCATGATGTTATTTGAGCCGGTGCCAGGTTCTCTAATCTGAATAGCTTCGGATAACTTGCTCTTAAGGATGAATCGAGGGGTCAATGTGACAATTTTCGTCATTTTGTATTTTCCTTCCCCTTCATCCACTGATATCCCGATATGCAACTCAGTTTCCTTTGTTGAGGACGGAAGGACTACGTCTGCGACGTTTCCGATCGCTTCAAAGCTGTGAGGTCTACTCCAGATTGAATCTCCGACTTTGAGAACCGCACGGTTCTGCCGGTCATCATTCTGGTAGGAAAACATGTAGGGGACAGCTCGTTGAGAGGATCCTGCACCTGGGAGTATTAGCTGAGGTCATGAATTGTCGAAGGGGATTTCTCACTCGTTTGCATCTGCCCTGCGGCAACCTTTGCGGATTGTAACAAAGACTTGGACTTAACCATCATCGTCAAACCGGTTTTGTTTAAAATCACATAAGGACTATAGACCGCAACTCGGAAGGCGCCACCACTGTTAGCAATCGGGAAGTAATGTAGCCGAAGCCTTAATTCCAAGCCCTGGTTGTCTTTTGTCACTAGCGTTGTTTCCTTATCGAACTCTGTGCTGTCGGAATTGATTATAGCGAAGTCGCTGGCGTTATAAACAGTATCTTGCATATCAATACTCATGAGAAGCAGATGTGAAAGTTCGATCACATGGACAGGGCTTAAGCCACCTTTCCGAAGAAAATTCGTCCATTCTTTCTTGGTATGCTTGTCATATATGCGGAACTTGAAGTCATAGGGAAGGAGGTTTTGAACCTCCAGGGGTGCAGATAACTGGATTCTCATATATGGATATAATTTTGCGGCTGGATTATTCCGTGAGAAGGTGGCGTGCATTTGGAAATAAAATGGAGGCGCATTATTCCCTTCCTCGGTATTGCAGTTGAGACATTTGGTCGACTTTTTCAGAAGGGTTCTCCAGAACAGGCGGTCTTGAGACCAATTATACCCGAACCCAGCTACAGAAGTGTTAGCGACTGAGTTATACTGCAGAAGATTGAAGGGGTTCACCATCTGGCCTAACCACTACTGATTGGTGGTATGCGGCTTCTATAGGAGCTGGCTGGCTTTCACCTGGTAGTATTTTATAAACCCTGACAATATTCCGAGCTTCGATGTCTAGGACACCGATCTCTACAGGAATTTGAGTGTTGTTCTCAATAATAAGAGGCGACCTGAAGGTGATGTGCTTGACGTTATCTGTTCCAAGATGTACCTCACATAGTAGACGGTGGAGAGTATTATCCTTTGGTGGACGAAGTGTATAAAGCGTTTCGCCTTCCTTATTCACGGGTATTTCGGTTATGCTCTCAAACCCTGAATGTTCAATTTTGATGCCTACAATGCCGCTGGATCCATCGGGGCTCAAGTTCTCCCGCATCTTCTCCCATTCTTCGAATCTCCAAGGCACTTGTTCCCCATCTTCAAGCTTAACTGCCATTGATTCTCCTAGAAGTGGGTCGGAAGCAGCCCATACATGCAAAGGAAACCCAGTCTGGTTGCGAATTCGGTAGGGGGAATCGGCGCCGCGGGGCTTTGTCAGTATATCTTCGTCTTGCTGCATAAACTGTGCTGCCTTGGAAGCTAGAGCTATTGTCTGGGACGTGATGGTCAATTCTAACATCTTTCGAGAGTACAGATCAATCGAGAGTTTCTCTAGCTGAGCGGAGCGAGACATCTAGTATCATTTAGCAAAAGTCTATTAGCGATTCATGAGTAGTCTCACATGGAAGCCCAATTGCCATGGCTCAATCAATGGTTCCCATGCGGATTTTGAAAAATTGTAGATGTTCATGAACAACTCGATACTTGTGTCTGCATCCAGCTGTGGAACATGTTTAGTGATGGGTCGTAGATTGTAAATGGGTGACATACCTCTCCCGACCAGTCTTTTACTCGAGCATTGAAATGTTTTACGCTCAAGTCCAATAGTGGCAGTTCATGCTGGTCTCCAATCAGTATTACTCGCATCCCAGCAAAATTAGCAATCAGCTCTTCCCTCTTCACAATTGTCGAGGGGGGTTCCCGCCCAGTGTCTTGCTGGAATCGGGATGTCTGGCTCCTAGCAATGGAAGATGATTTTGCAGCTTGCCGTGCGGAAGTAGAGGGTTCTTTTCCACTGACAGCTCTTCGCTTGAGAGATTTCCCAGACGCCTTTGAAGTACCAAGACGCTTGGCCTCACCCTCTATCTCAGGTTTTCCTTTGTTGGATGAAGACATCTCAGATGCCTTATTGAATATTTGGGTTGCTAAAAGGATATCGCGCAAAGATACTCGTAGGACTAATGGGTCAACGTCTACCCGGATGCTCTGAATGGACTGATTCGCACCAAGCGACCGGTTGTCCATCGATCCGGCTATTGCGAAGTCGTCTAGAATACGGAGACGGCTGGTTTCAAATTTATCCATCCGGCACAAGAACATCCCCACTTCCTCAACTTGAAGGGTTAGAGCGTGTTGTTGCGAAATCAAAATCTGCTTTGTGCTTAGGACAATAGCTTCTGAGTTACTGATTCCGGGGTTGGCAATGAGGATGACTTGGGAATCGACAATATTGACCTGGAAGGAAACAGATGTTGCCTCATTGGTTTCCTTAACTTTATCTCCCCTCTTAGGGTCTGCAGATTTGGACGAACGATCTGTCTTGCTAAGCGAACCTAACCCGAGGCGAGTACTTCTCTCGCTGAGATCATCTTCACTCTCGGAGCTCTCATCCGATGCTTCTGCCACTGGACCCTCATCAGTTTCTAATGCCGTCATCACAAAGTTCTGGAGGGCGAAGATATAATCCAAGGCAAATATAATTCTGGGACTATCGATTGTTAGAAGTGCCACATAGTTTCGTTCTGCACCACCTGAAATTGTAACGCTGGCCATAAATTGTGACCCCTGATCATTGGTAGACGACATGATCTTGCGGAACTTATTGGTTTCCTGGAGTCGGCTATCTCGAATGTTAAAGGAATCGATGAGAAGTTCTGATTCAATAGAGCCATCACTGATGATTCGCAGCTTAACATTGGTATTGCTCAGGGAAGCTCTGGATAAGCTTGCAACTTCGAGGTCGCCAATAGGATTGTTGGGGTCAGCACTGAACAGTTCTAAGGCTATGCTCCCTACACTAAAGACAATGTCCACTTTGGTCCAAGTATCCAGGCTGACGCCTAATTCTGGATTCAAATGCACCACTTGGGTTGTGTCCTCCCTCGTTTGTCGGATTGCCTTCTTCGCTGGCTCAACATTCTCCGCCGGCAGCTGTTCAACGATATCTTCATCTTCGAGATCACCTGCAAAGACTGCCGGAATTGATCGGGAGAGTTCTAGTAGGAACTTGAACTGCGTTTGGGTTAATTTGAGATTAAGGTCAGACATTGCGCCCTCAATCTAAGAAAATTAGCTCATATCTGGAGTCGCAGGGCTAAATCTTACCTCGAGATCTGGCCGATCGGCATTACAAGTATGTTCTAGATATGTAACCCCAAAAGATATATCTAGTTTGTCCAAAAGCTCAAGCTCCTCTTTTTGACCTCGATTAAAGTAGAAGTCGGACGTTAATCGCGTCTTACGAATTCCGGCGGAGATTTTATTCATGACGGCTGAATTTTCTGAATTATCAAGGGGAACAAATATGTTCTTCGCGTAGAGCTCTCCGAGATATGCCGTGAGGAGGTCCCGCTCCGCATGACGGGCGGGATTGGTTCGCGGGAAGACTATAATAGGAGTTCGGACCAAGATGTCAAAGTGAATCTGATTTGCATTTTCTTGCATTTGGCTGGCTTGATTCATGGCAGCTCGACGTGCAGCATTAAAAAGGGCTTGCATTTTTCCGAATTTGACGGCGAAGTCAATAATCTTCCGGAAGGGTTCTTCGACAAAGTTGACCTTAATGGAGCCAGAACGAAGGTAGATTGAGGAGTTGTACCCAGGATATGATTGGACTGCTTCTGGATTAAATGTTTCATATCGGAAATCCGCCAGTTCGTTACCCTGGATAGTAACAAGCTGCCGCAATGGCGAATCCTCCTCGGCGCCTTCATTGATGTCGTCAAAGAGGGAAAAGTTTCCAAGCCGCGCTCCGATCCGCATGGTTTTCCCCATGAGAAATATGCCAACGTCGGCACTAGCAAGGCTAAGGGTCGCTAAGCGTATACCGTCATTATTGAGGATGAGACTTATACTGTCCAAGTTGATCTTAACACGGATTTTGTCGGCCTCCTGAGGATCGTTGGAAAGGGGTAGGTTCGGCACCTCCTCTCCGGGGCCATCTGTGAGGTCTCCAGTGAGCCGGGCCATGGTCCTGGTCTGATTACTAGCGGGATTTGTAAAGGTTGTGATGACAAAATCAAGAAGTGTCAAAACGGTCTTTCTGGTTATTATAACATTAATGGTAGATATGGAAACATCCACGTTTGTCCCAATGGCCTCATAAACTGTCATAAATTCAGGAGACTCTCGTTTTACCTTCACGTACTTGACGAAGAAAAGGGGATTGTCATTTGATTGCTCTTGAAACGTATCAGAGGTAACAATTCGCTTGAAAGTAGTGGATGGATCGTTATCTATCAGATCTTCGACGTTTAGTGATTTTAGAATTACTTCTGCAGCCATATCAAAAGGCCTGATGTGGAAATCAAGGGCAAAGTGTTCAGCAACCAGGAGAACTAGCTGTTTATCGGGATTCTTCCCCTCTGGATCTGCCCGGAATAGAGATCCTCGTAGCTCCCCCACCGTAAACTTGAGTTCGAAGGTTCTTTGATGTGTACTTGGCGAAACATTCGGAATACCATCAGATGCTTCCTCAAAGTGCTCATCTGTCTCATCCTCACCATCACTGTCATCCTGCAGTACCAGTTCTTCTTGTTTTGAAGAGAATTTAAAGGGGACTGGACGAGCTTGGGAGGACATGGACTCAGGTTCCCACTTCTGAGTAGGTTGGCGTACAGACTTTTGGGGGTTAGGTGATTCCTCACGGCCTAGTTTCGGGATTGCCACATCAATTATTTTCATCAAGGCTTTGTACTTTTTGTCCGACAAAGAAGCATGAAGGACGGGAAGATGACCCGACATTCGGAACTTTGTAAGGTTTGATGCTTTCGGGAGAATAGATATATCGACGGTGAAATCGATGTTGATCCGGTCAACAATATGAAGGTGCTTCCTGTCGGACTTTGCGCGCAACTGTAGTTTTGTTTCTTCCACGGAAGGCCCGATGAGAACCTGGTCTTGCAATTAGGTCATGAAGGGTAATCCGGATATCGGGGTGGTAGTCACGAACCTGGGTCGATTCTAATTTCAAAGAAAACTTGTCATACATCAAAGACTCTAACCTTGCATAATCCTCCTGACTGTACTGAAGTCTCTGTTTGGAATGTATCTCTCTGATATCTCCCTTTTTTACCAGGTCGCTCGTTAGGCTAACATGTCCGGCGTCAAGAATTAAGCAATTTGACTTCTCGTCGCAAATGCTTTCTGGTATAATAATCAGAGGTGCTTGTAGATCCAACTTGGCATTAAGTGTCTTGTGTTCTTCCAAAGCGAACTCTAGTCCTGCCCGCGTTTGTTGCCGGATACCTTCTACAGTAGCACCGGCCGATTCCATCAAAGCACCTATACTCTCCATATGCCGCTCCGGGGGCTTAAAAAAATTATAGATTTCCTCCACGAATATAGGGTTATAGATAATTTCCATGCTCCTCATCTTCATTGTAACTGCTGAATCAGCGCTCTCGTCGAGAGGGTTACGCTCAAATGATGCCTGAAAAAATGGTGCATCGGGGTCCGATTCCTTTGGGAAATTTTCATCATCGTCGTCCAGCTCTTCCAGCCGTAAAGCAGAGACCACATCCTTGACTTTCACAATCTGGGGATATAGGGATCCCTTTGTCGTGCCATCATAAACCCTTAACCCTCCGAGGCTAAGCTCACCGTAGAAGGAATCTGGACGTTGGAGGACCCTTGACTTGAACGTGTCAAACAGAAGCGCCAGTATTTCAGTTCCGTTTCCATGGGGATCTCTCTTGAGAGTGAAGCTTCCTGTTCTCAAGCTCGCCTCAATCTGCATTTTAACGGAATCCCGCGGAAGGTCTATGGATTCTGCTATAGCCTTCTTCTCGTCCCAATCGATCGCTTCATAGAGTTCTTTACGTTGCTGGTCAGTCATGATGGTACTGTGCTCTTCTTCTTTCTTTTGAACAGAACCCCATATCCATGAAACCCATCCTTGGGCTTGCTGATTCTCCGGCTTTTTGACCGATGCGCGCTCCTTCCGCAGCTGATTTCTTGCAAGAGATCGATAGAATCTTAGATCCTCGTAGGACAGTTTCCATTCAAGTTCCTTCAATTCCCCCGCCTCAGGCGCCAGTAGTTGCTCATGCTGCTTCAGCTGCTTGAACAACTCAATGTACCGTTTCCTGTCGTCTCTTCTTTCACGGAAGTAATCCCAAGACCATTTCTTATTTTTCTCGTGTATTCGGCTCAAAACCGCATGACCGGCAAAAAAGAACCATGCCCTTGGGTCCTCCTTCGGGGACTTTCCTTTTGGTTGATACTTCTTGTATTGTTGGTGACGCAGATAAAAGTGGAAATTGTCAACCATCATAAGTACGTCTCTATATTGGTCCTCATCAAGAATAAAACCAATTTCGTCAAATACCATTCGGGCTATCATCTTAGGAACATCTGCTCTACTAGTTTTGTTCATCTCAATATGGCCAGTGCCGCTCACAGGCTTTAGCACAAACTGGTGGCTGGAGGGGATGTTGCTTTCAGACGCTATGAGATTCTTGAAATCTTTTACCATCGTTGCATGAGGATTGGGGCGACCCCCAAAATGCCTGGAGTCTGTGTTCCAATAAATGGCCAACGAGCCTAACTTGGCGAGCTTGTGGGTAACAGAAACATTATCCTGGATAAAGTTAGGCTCCCAATTTTCGTTGGTTGAGACAGCAGAAAATTCCTCGAGCGTGAGTCCAAGGGAAAACGGATGCTATCAAAGTCAGCATTCTTCTTTAGTAAAGTATTGAGGAATGGCTGGCTTCTACCCCTGGAGTACTAAGAGAATCCTCGTATCGGATATGAATATTTTTCACGGTAATTTGAAGGTTGTCTAAGATCTTTTGGCACCACCGGTGGTTAGCATGCGATATAAGATATTGGGTATTCGACTCTCACTTTGGTAACGAGAGTGTTTGTGAAGCTCTGGTTTTTCTGTAGCTCCTCCGCTGACATCCCTTCGGTGCTTCTATCTTGAAGTAACTCGGCATTTTGAAGCTTCTCCTGTTTGACAGCCTGTTTCCGTCGTTGCTCTTCCTCTTCATTATACTATCACGTGTCAGGTGAGCGACTCGAAGGAAACAATCATAACTAGGGATTCCCAAGGGCAAGTTTCTCACCTCCTGATCGGCTTTTGGATTTGCTAGTAGATAGACATCCTCGATAATTACTTTCACCGGCTTGCCTTTCAGATTGCTCCACGGAATTCTGTGGTTTTATTAGCCGTGAGTCAACTCTCTTGAGCGGCAAACCGGGCTTACTGTAGCGTAAGTTGTCCCAGATGCCCTTCCATGACATTTAAGGGGAGCTTCATCTGATCCAAAGCCTGAAGAATGTTAAGAAATCGCCACATAGCTGATAAGTAGTCTCGATAGGACCTACCTCTTTCTTCAACTCTAGGTTCCGTAATCTTACATCGCCGCTAGGGGGACCGGAATGTCAGCTGAGTTCGGGATCGGCTATTTTAAAAACTAACCTCCAGATGCCAACATTTAGCTGTCTACTATCGAAGTTCTTGATGTACCTAATCACAGTGGTCAGTGAACAGAGACGTGATTCAGTATCGAGTGTCGTACATTCCCAAGAACCGATTCATTAGTGTTGCAATCTGCCCACAAGGTTAGCCAAACCCAATCCCACTTGAGACAACTATCATACCAATCCTTCCAGCATTCTGAACTGAGATCCTGCAAATGGCAGTGCAGTTTAAAGGGAGTCCAAATCCTCGGCAAGAAAACAAATAAAATAAATAAGGGAAATTAATTAACCCGTCTCGAGAGACCACGACCTCCTCAAGCTGCCTAGTACGAACTGCCCCGCTTCCCCGTAATCTAGCGCGCGGGTATGAAGAGCTTTAAACGGGGGTAAAATAAATAAATTGAGGGAGCCCGATGCCGAAGCAAACACCGAGGGGACAAGTCAAACGGGAAGTCTGGCTGAAGCTTCGTTGGATGCGGAGTAGTGTGGTGACGGAAGAAAAAGTGAAGGAGGAAGTGGTACTGTGGTTCGACTAAAGTTCATTCTTACATGACGTCTGCCCGAGGTAACGGCACCAAGATTGTGCGAACAGGGCATATGTGTGGCTAGTTGTGGCATACCTAGCTATTAGCCACAAATTTATATTTGTAGCTAGCCTGACGTTTTCAATATTAAACCGGTTTCGTTTGTGCAGACAATACCAATAGTGTGCTCCGGAGACTTTGCCAAGATTACGCCCGCAACCCCCCCGAACATATCGGCTGGCGGAGGATTCCTATCGAAGAGGCTTGAATAATGCGGCCGGACGGCAATGTGATACTGGCCACGCTCATGATAAACTAATGAGATTTTGGCCTCCAAAGTTGGCTTATAGAAAAGTTAATACACAACTCAAAGAGATAGGAACTTAATTGCTATGATATTCGATAGAACTTGCAGTCAGGAACCTTACATATGAGCTTAGTGTAAAAAGTGATGAGCTGTATAGAGGTATTTCAACACATGATCTTGTACGGTATGACAATCAGGACTTCCACCATACCACAACCTACATTTCGCCAGGAATGGGAAACTCCAACAGGGACCAGAGCCCTGATGATATAGGAATATAGTGAGTATCCCTTAGGCTGTCAAGACATTCAGTCCATTTTAAAATGTGGAACACTAACTCTATTTGATTAAGACTAGAGGCACGTGATATCAAAAATAGAGGATCTAAGCTTTCAAATGGTACCTGTAATAACATGAAACTCTAGAAAACAGCTCTGGAATAACGTATAATTGCACTCACGGCAACCCAAATTGATTGACTTTTATCTTAGCTTGTGTGTCTGTTAACCGTTTCCACCTGCACCAGAGGCATCGACTTCGGGTAGGGTGCTGTTCATAATAATGGGAGCTAGGAGGTAGGAAGGAGACTGGCCGAGGCAGGGATCTATGCTGGCAAACATAGGAACAGGGCTGTCCTCTCTTGGTATGGGGAGTTGGGGGTGGCGTTGGCTCAGTAGATGAATATTCTGTATTTCTATGAGCAGACAATCCGACTGCAATTAGCTTGGTGGAAAGGTCTTCCTGAAAAAAGAAGTGTTGGCTCAGGCCTTTGCAGTTAGGGTGTATTGTTTTGATAATCCGGTGGCAGTTGATGATGGTTGTTTCAAGAAGCCAAAAAAAGAGTGGTAGCCAGGTGCGGCAGGCTCTTAGCTGGATAGAATAATAGCTTTGAAGCTGGTCCACAATGTCAACAACACCTATATGTTGATTACAGTCATCGATAAATACAAGTATTGGTAGTTCCTTGGGTACATTATCAACAAATATTCGACTAATTGTAACCCAATTTGTGCTAGTTTTCTTACAAGGCCGCCATAGGCAATTAATGGTAGCGGATATGTCATGATAGCTAGTTATGAAAAGAACTGAATTGATGTCTTGCCAAACCAAGCATCAAGTATTAGCCACAACAGCTCCACTCAGTTGACCACATTCTAAAGTCTTCTTTGCTTCAGACTTTTCAATTTTATGGTATGGTGGAAACCCCTGAGCATCTACCCTTGGTGTACCAGCAGCTCCTACACCAATTCTTCATAACACTTCAAAAAGTGGAATACTGGTAAAGTAGTTGTCAAGGACAAGGTCCAACAATGGTTAACTGAAAGCATGTTTTTTATTTAATTTATATATTTGTTGTTAGGTACAAGAATCTGTGTAGAGCACTAGCTATGACAAAAATAAAAGCTTAATCTCAAACAAGCATACAAATGAAACCAACAGCACTAGTCTCCAAAAAGTTGCCATCAAGCCATGTACCACAAACGGAAACTAATCAAGCAAGGAAAGATACCAATGACAATTATGAGAATTCATCAAAATCTTTATAACAACCAGATTGTGCAAAGCAAGAAAAGACATCAGACAGTTAAAGGGGCAGGGGTGGAAGGCGCCAGCTGAGTGGAGCATGCCAGCATTGCTAGTGGAAACCAAATCCCTGTAGCATTGATGTACTGAGCTAAGCCCAAGAGCTGAGTCTTGGAGGCCCAAAGTGGGAAGTCACAGCCTAGGTTGCTGAGCAAAGGGAGATGGGCCCTTCTGTTACAGGTAACCAACTCAGAGCTCGGTAGAGTATGGTTAAGTGTTAAGGTATTCGATAATGTAGTAATGTCAGGAAGGCTTAGTAATTGTAATTGCTAATACTCGGTTCGCTAAAACTACTAAGAGTGTGAAGTGTAGATAATAACTTGTTATATTGATAAGATCTCTTCTCTGTTGCTTGCTTCAAATAGCTGGGGAGGAACTCTTCTATTTATATCCCACGTGAGTTTGCGCAGCCAGTACATCTAATACCTATACTAACTAAGTACCTGCACAACAACTACTCAATTTTCATCTTATCAATCTAAGTACGAACTCTCGTAGACCCTGAATACTTTCCTCTCTTCTGTCATTTGGCTATTATAACTTTGTCTTCCTGAGGGTGCGCAAGACTCCGCCAGTTGAAAGCTATTAATGCCTTTGCCATATGAGCTTAGTCTGAATATGCCGCCCAAATACGAACATACCAGTCATTTCTCTGTTATTGAGATGATCAGACTCAACATCAGACGACGGTGACAACACAGAGGCATGACTGCATTGTCTTCACATAGAGTTGGTAGGCTTGGTGCTCTATCACTTCTTTGATTTGCATAGTGAAATGACCTTGTAGCTACATCTCCCTAACTCTTATCCGTCCATGCCGACCTATGTCCTTTCGTAGTCGGTCAACATGAAGTGCAATATCCTAATCTCATTCTGCGGGTTTTTCTATCCATCTAGGTACTTTATTTATAGTACACGGGATTCCAGTTGTGTGAGTAGTGCTCACTACCCCTCCCATATATCCTGTGAACAGCTTCCGGTCGGATGGACGGTGACGACATATAAGGTATTACGGAGAGGACGCCAATTCCACGATTTTTGCTGGTCGCTAGCAACTATGCACCATGCTGCAGGTGACGTCTGGACCCTTTATCAAGGCCAGAGGGGGGTGTTGGAACTGCATATGCCTAACATGAGCTCCCTCCTCCGAAAGTTTGTCTTGCGTATTTCTAATTTCTGATTTCGTTATTCCTTCTAGAACTTAGTGTCGTAGGGTAAAAAACCTTGCACATTTACTTGGCCACGGCAGGAAAACCTTAGAAACTATTTTACCTCTGCCCTGCCTGGCATTGAGGGGTTTTCACTATGAAAATTCTCTACCATTTCCTGAGCATGTTCCATGGTCTCGGGTGGTTCCCAGGTGGTTCCCAGGTGTTCTCAACCTCTGAACAACCTTTCTACTTTACAAAATACTTTAGTTTACGCATCCGTACGTTACATCTGCAAATCTTCCTAGTGTACAAGAGTATTTCACTCTTAACTATTTTTTCCACCTCCTATTCCAAGTCTCCCTCAATCTCCTTAGAGGCTCGTAGGGGTTGTTCATTTTTCTGCATGAATGGATGCTCCGTATGGTTTGAGTAACAATACATGGAATACCGGCTAAATATACCAGCTGTCAGAAATACAGAGTTTATACGACGAGCGTTCTCTTTTTTCTAGAACTTTGAATGGTCCATAAAGCTGGGAACGTAGCTTTTTGGACGGTCATTTGGAGTGGATGTTTTTTGCATTCAACATCACCTTGTCACTGATTTTTATATCTGGCTGTTCCATCGCCTTTTTGTCCTAGAATTTTCTAATGGTTTCCCTAGCACATTCTAATGTCTCGGCTTCTTATTGCGGTATCATTTTCATCCAATGTGCGTATATCATAGCTCCCGGGTTTTGAACTTTGTGTTTTGTAATCTATTTGGTCTGTGGCTGAAACCTATAATTTGCGAAGAATGCTGACATTATGTAAGTGTTTGTGGTAGAGTTGTTGTACGCATGTTCCGCTAATGGGAGAAGATAATACCTATCGTCCTGATTGTAATTGACAAAATTCCGCAAGTAACCTTCCAGTACTTGGTTGAGTCTCTCAGTTTGTCCATCAGGCTGCAGGTGGTATGCAGTTGACATTTTTTATTCCACTCCCAATAGCTTGGACAATATTTCCAAAATTCGCCGGAAAGCTTGTCGTCTATGTCCGATAATATTTCAGTTGGTAACCCATGGAGTTTCCATACCACCTGTAGGAAAGCTTACGCCACATCCTTAATGGTCGCATTCTCGTGTAGTAGGATGAAATAGGCTATTTTGGTGAATTGGTTTACTACAACCATAATTTGTGTGTACCCTTGCGATTCTGGTAGATGGATGATAAAGTCTGTCGATTTTGACGCCCATGCTGCATAAGGGACTTGTGGTGGTTGTAACAACCTGTACCTTGTGTGTCGTGGAAACTTGTTGTGCTGACACTCATTGCATGACCATGCATAGTCGTTTATCCAGTCTGCCAAGTCCTTCCAGTAAAAATCTGGTGTGATTATTTCGAGCGTCTTGTCTTGTCCGCAATGTCCTGCCACTCTAGAACCATGGCATCCTCTTGCGATTACTGTTCGCAATTCTTCGTTGTTGGGTATGTAAGAATCATTTTTGTATTAGAGGAACCCTTCCTTTAGTTGTAATTGTTTTTGTAACATTTTCCAGTTGCCTTCCAAGGTTTATAACCCTTTTTGTTGTTCTCTCTATTCTTCACCTTGCCCTACTGTAACCAAGACTTGGTCCAGAAATTCGCTAGCAAATGTCTTAATTTCTACTTCTGCCAAAGTGGAGTTAGACATTAAGATGTTTTCTTGTCTTGATCGAGGATTGTGCCATTTATCCGATTTGTCATAATATTCCTTATTTTTTGGAATTGCTTGCAGTATACTTCTTGTTGGCATAGATGTTTCTGCCTCTAACATTTGTATCAGAATAAAGTCTGTGCTCCTGAAACCCTGACTCACACGTTCTGTTTAGTCCAACTCTTTGACTTCTATCATTTCTGAATTGTCAATTTGAGTTACTATCAGATGTGCTATGCGGTCACCTTGTCTCACTTGGTAGACATTAAAGCTGTGGTTTTGTAAGAGTACCTTGAGTTCTCCTGTATAGTCAGCAATGATAACTCCAGCTCCAACCTCAACTTTGTTCTTTCTTGCAAGTCTACTGCGAGACATGACTCTCATGGAAGTTCCTTGTGGTAGACTGACTGCTATGCCAGTATCTATCGGTAATTGTTCTTTTGCTGGAAGTGGTGGGTTGTTTAGAGCATAGAGGTCATGACCAGCCACCATTCGCAATCCTTTTGTTGGTATTGTGGCTGCTTCACTTTATTTTTTGATTCGTATGTTGTGCAGTGTTGACGTTTCCTCTTCCATTTCTATCCCTTTATCTTTATTACTCTCTGATGAAGTCAAGGAGATCAGGAAATGTTCCGGTTTCAAGATAGATTGCTCACTGTGCTCAGCTCCCTCCTCTAGATGGTACTCCGGCCATCTACTTAAGGTGTCAGGCTTTCCTGCTCTTGTTCCTGGTTGATATACGATCTTGAAGTTGTACTCGGCAAACGCTTGTGCCCAAAGTATTTGTCTTCTGTTCCATTTCGTTGTATTAAGAAAATGTTGCAAATTTTGGTGTTCTCTATTGATTGTAACCAGTTTTTTGGTTCCCAAAAGGTAATGTCTCCATTCCTTGAAAGCTTCCATTATTGCTAACAATTCATTATCTTGGATTTCACAGTTTCATTTTGCAGAATTCATTTTTCTCGAATGAAATGCTACTGGGTGTAATTTCTTGTCTTGGAACTGGGACAGAACACAACCAAGGGTGAAATCGCTTTTATTGGTTTCTACCACCGTGTCCAATCCAGGGTGGAAATAACAGAGTATAGGCGCTGTGACGAATTTTTCTTTTAGAACTTCGAAAGCGCATTCTGTTCAGGGCCCCAATATAATTTTGCATGGTCCCCTTTGTGGGTTTCTGTAATTGGTTTGAATATTGCAGAGATGTTTTGTATGAAACATCGGTAAAAAGGTTCGTAAAACCTATTAAGATTTGGACCTCCTTTACCAAGCTTGGTGCCTACCATTCCTTTATAGATTTAACTTTCCTTTCGCTCATTTCTACACCTTTGGTATTAATAATTTAGCCAAGAAATTCAACTTCTATGACATGGAATAGGGATTTTTCCAAATTGATTGCTAGTTGGTTTTGCTTTAGTTTCTGCAAAACCTTTTTGACCAGTCGAATAGGATTGTTTTCGTTCCTGGAGTACATCAGAATATTGTCCAGGTAGACCCTAAGTCCTTAGTCTCAAACATCGTGAAGTACCTGACACATCATTGATTGGAAAGTAGCTGGCGCATTGATTAATCTAAAAGGGATCACTATATACTTGTAATGTCTATAACAGCATCAAAATACTGTTTTCCATTCATCACCTTTGGCCATTCATACCAAGTAAGACCCTTTTTTGTGGTCCATTAATGAAAAATCTGGGATCCTTCCACCCAGTCTTTGAGTTGACTGATAAGAGGAATTGGGTACCTATCGGCAATGGTGATCGAGTTCAGACCTTGTAAATCGACTACTCGTTATCGGTTTCCCTCTCCCTTCGGTACGAAACGAATAGGAGCCCTGGCAGGTGATTGGCTTGGGTAAATTTCTACTTGCCGTAGCATTTTGTCCAAGTATTTCCTAAGTTCCTTTAGTTGCATTACGGACAACGGATAAATGGGACCTCAAGGAGGTTCCTCTCCTACCTTGATCCTATTGGCATGATCTCATTTTCTTCGGTAGGGCATTTGTGTTGCAACTTCATTTTCAAATAGTTGAACATACTAGTGGTAGTGTTCTGGGATCTTACGTAGGATGTTCTCAACATGTTTGTCCTCACACTGTATTCGACCAATCACTCGCGTGTATTTGTCGATGACCACAGTCTCGTCATATCCCTACATCTCTCGAAGTCCTTTGTCGATCAGGTGGTTCTGTTACGGGAAACCAACTTAGAGCTCAGTAGAGTAAGGTTAAGTATTTTAAGTATTCGATAACGGAGTAGTGTCCGGAGGGGGTCGTAATTAAGTCGCTCATACTCTGTTTGCTAAAATTACAAAGAGTATGTAGTGTAGATGGTAACTTGTTATATTAATGAGATCTCTTCTCTGTTGCTGTCTGTCCAATAGCTGGGGTGGAACTCTTATAATAATATCCCGCATGAGTTTCCGCAGCCAATACCTCTAAAACCTATACTAACTATGTACCACCGCGACATTTGCGCAACTAATACCTTATCAACCTGAGTGCGAACACTCGTAGACCCTGAATATTTTCTACCTTCTGGTCATTCAGCTTTATTTTAACTTTGTCTTCCTGATGGTGTGCAAGACTGCGGCAGTCAGAAGTTGACGATGCCTTTGCCGTATGAACTTAGTCTGGATTATGCCGCCCAAATGTGAACATACCAGTCGTTGCTCTGCTACCGAGCAGATCAGTCTCAATATCAGATGACAGTGACAACACTGAGGCATGACTGCATTATCTTCATGTAGAGTTGGTAGGCTTAGTACTCCATCGCTTCTTTGATTGCATAGCGAGATGACCTTGCAGCTACGCCTCCTTAAGTCCCGTCCGTTCTCACAGACCTATGACTATGTAACGACCCTGCTGGATCTTACAGTAGACTTAGTCTTATTCCATGCCGGAGCCCGGAAGGGTTACGGTTAGGCTAGTCAGGAAACTCTGTCAAAGGGGTACCTTGTGGACTAAGCAAATGGTAATGCTGAGACTGCGAACGAGAAAAGGTATACCGGGTAGGTAGGGAAGTCTACGCTGCGAGTTCGGAAGGTCTCCGAGAGCTCCGGCGAGTTACCCTACCTAAGGTAGGTAGTTACCCTACCTTAGGGAGTATAGTTACCCTACCTTGGTAAACAGGTTACCCTACTTTTGTATAGGAGTTACCCTACCTTGAGCATAAAAGGTGATGTGAAGTTTCGGGAAAAGTCAGAGGATTGTTTGTTACGCAAGATTATTTAGGAGGTTCGAATCTGGGCTCAATCGGGTAATCCGTTGTTGGGCTACGAACCGGAGAAAATCTTGCCTTGGGCGAACATTGAAAAATCTGAGTCTAACACCCTCCTCTGGCCCCGATGTACAGATAACGCGTCATGGGCCAACTGTAGGGAAGTTGCTGATTTACTAATAAAAGGCTATCATTGAAGAGGGCGGCGTAATACCGTATACGTTGTCGCCGTCCTTCCGACCGGAAGCTGTTCGCAGGATATATGAGGGGGCATGGGGCGATCGAATGGTTACACGAGAAGTGATTCTCGAGTGCATACACCACTGATCCTTACAAGCCTACGGTGGTAGGTATGTAAGGTATACCGGAAGCCCGGGAGGCCTCTGGTTAAGTGGTAGACCTTCGACTCCCGTATGTCTCCGAAAGACTATAAGATATCGGGAGGTTGTTAGCGAGCTCTAGATCGTAGTAGTCTTGTCTTGATTGAGGTGTTTATCGTCAGTTGCTACAGGTAGCGCCTGTGTATGCCAATGGCTTAAGTGTCTCATCACGGGAGTCAGTAGACCAAGCTATCGTGTCGAAGACAGTAGAAGACGATAGACTTGTCAAACGTAATGGTTGTCTACGAGACTTGCATAGACGAATACGAATGGGACAGTGAGTTGGATATTAGACTAGCTT
>QLOI01002463.1:0-34656 GCA_003313605.1 Tuber umbilicatum | reverse complement strand
CCACATTTAATACTGGGCTAGCCCTTACACAGCAACCCAGATGGCTCACCTCTGATGACTCCCGCGCCGGCAAAGCGGCCTCGACCATAGGCATTTCAATCACCGGCTCTAAGGCGCCCAACTTTGTCAACAAGAGACTTTCTGCCTTCTCCTCCACCTACAGGTGTGAACGTCGCCTTCGTTTTAACTCCTTCACCCAGTGCTCAAACTGCCACCGGTTTGGCCACCATAGTACCAAGTGCTCCAGCCCAGCCACCTGTTGCTGGTACACCATCAGACATTCCACTGGAGATCATTCCGGCCCCACAGCCACCTGTCGTGTTCGCGGTTGCCCTTGCAGTCATCTCACTGTCTTGTGTGTCAATTGTGGAGGACCCCACGACGCCCACTCTACCATCTGCCTTTCCCGCCCCCAGCGTCCTGGTTTGGACCCTGAGGAGGTTGAGGAGGAGGTCAGCATGGTTGGCACTTAACTCAGCTGGCGGTTTTGCTGGTTTTGTTTATTTTTATTTTTTATTTTTTAGCTGGCATCTTACTGCGCTATTCTAGGCTTGACATCAGGGCAGGTTTATTGCCCCGGGATGTTCTTTCATTTCTAGTCAGGAGTTTGAGTCCCCCCTTGGGATGGATTTTTTCTTTTAACGTTCGGTCCTTTTGTGGCTAACCTGGCTGCCCCTGCTGGGTTGTGACGGGGATTTTCTTTACTAAGTTTTTGTTAGCCATCGTTTGCGATGCTTGCGGATATGTTTTCGCTCAGTTGGTGAAGGGGTGGAGAAGTTTTGAGTTTTGTTGTTTCTTTTGTAATTGCGTTGGAATTAAGGCCTTTTGTATGCCATAGCACGAGCTGCATGTACGTTTTTGAGCCATAATCAATAAATATATGATATAAAAATAAAAAGAAAAAAAAAAATAACGGACATGGATACAAGCCAGCTTCTCCACCTGTTTAAACACCAAGTCCTTAGATTGCATGGACTACCAAAAGATATCATATCTGATTGAAGATCATTATTCACATCCGATATGTGGAAAGAAATCACACAGCAATTAACCATCAAGTGACGATTAAGCACGGCATTTCATACCCAGGCTGATGGACAAACGGAACGAACAAATGCTATATTGGAACAATATCTACCAGCAAATGTGAACTATCAGCAGGACGACTGGATGCGATATCTGGCATCAGCTGAGTTCGGATAGAACTACAGAAAACAGGAAACAATTAAGACGCCACCCTTTTACGCGAACAATGAATACAATCCAATGTTCGATACAGCAAAATTCGAGATACCGACAAAGGTAACGGAACCTCAGGACATTATCTAGCGGCATGACATATTACGAGAGGAACTCAGTTATGCACAGCAACAGCAAACAGAGTCAGCCGACCAACAAAGATAGCCAGACCCAAATCTTATGGTTGGCGATATGGCGTGGTTGCTATCATGCAACATATGAACCACAAGACCTTCGTGGAAATTGGACTACTAAAAATTAGGACAATTTAGGATCATCGAACAGATAGGACTTCGAGCATATAAACTCTACCTCCCACGATCAATGAACAACACTCATCCTGCATTCCACATCAGTCTCCTCGAACCATATTACAATAACTCTTTTCACTCACACATGAAACTTTCTTCTCCGTTTATAGAAATCGAAGATGAAAACGAATATGAGCTTGATGAGATGATCGATTCTTGTCATCTCTACAACAAGCTTCAATACCGGGATAAGTGGACTGGTTATCCTCCTAAGCACAACTTAGATTGGTACCCACCCACTAACTTCCCCAACGCAAAAGATGCCGTCCAAGGATTCTACCGGCAATACCCCCAGAAGCCCAAAAACAGTTAGTTGTGCTGATGGATGGGGCAATTCGGATGAATTCAAAGCAAAAGTCAACAGCATTGAAAAGAAAAACAAACACTCAGAAAAACATTGGAGCTATTGCACCAATGACGATTGTCCGGATCATCTTGACGGAAAACAAAGAAATGAGCAATTGCGCAAAGAAGGGGACTATACGAAAGATTCTTCCGCGGAAGAGGAAGGATGAATTGAAGTTGCCTGGGAGGGCAAGGTCCAATAAACACCTAAAGAACCACGCCATGAACGCATCAATTGGCCCGATTGCCTACGCAATCGCTGCCACTACCACATAAAACAACGAAACGCACACTGGTGGGCTACAGGAACAAAGCCCATGACTGAGAGGGGGGATAAAAAACGTTAGTAAAATCTTCGAACGAGAATCCCAGAGCTGGAGATACAAGTCAGAAACCTCCAGCAAATCTTGGACGAAGAACGGAAAAATCTAGGGAATGCACGACTGATGGTTTCTGGAACAGCAGCATGAGCAATAATGCTGAAAAAAGAAAACGAGGCCTTGAAAGGGGCCCTTGAGAAAGAACGATTCGCTCGCAAAGAAGAACGCAAGCAGGTCAGAGGGATAATGAAAGATTCCGTCAGGCTCCACAAAGAGATGATAGAAGATTTTTGTAGAGCAAGGTATGAGAAAGAGAAATCAGAGGAGTCGAGACATCAGACTACAATGGTTTGGGAATACTGTTAAGAGGAGGAACCAAACTCTTGGCCATATGGGACTATGGCCTAGGGGAGAGGGGAGCTAATGTCACAATTCAAGACTGACTTAGCTATTTCGTACTATGACACAAGTATGAGTCAGAGGGTTTCATTTGTTTTATGGTTTTATGTTATTGATTTTAGACGCATGACCTCTTTAGAGGTCATGGGATGTTTTACATGACTCACAGTTGTGAGGCATAAGTTATTGTTACGCGAATGATCAATTTTGGGTCATATGATGTTATGTTTTCACATGAGTCACGCTGGCGACTCATAGTTATATTCTTATTGCGCAATGACTTGTTTGAGTCATAGGATGTCATGTGAGTGTATGAGTCACAGTTGTGACACATAATAGTCATTTGGATTTGTAAGTAGGTCGTGGGAAGATCTCTATCAGGACGGACTTGGGTCATGTAGATAGATCTTCACGCAACCTTCTAAGTTATTTCCTATCTATAACTTTACAAATATAAAGACTTTTACTCTTTAACGAATAACTTTCCTATCCTTATAAGTGACATAGTTAATACTATAAGACTTAAGAGTTGAACACAACCCTTGAGAATAGTATATGATAACTATGAGATAAGGAATCGCCGCCTGTTGTAACTTAGCAAGACAAGACAGATTGACGAGCGATCTTAACCGTCAGGGATATAACAGTAAGTCTGAAGAAATAATTGGTGGTTAAAAGAACCAGAAAGTATGCATAAATACAGAGAAATATCCCGCAGAAACTATAATGAAAACACATATGCTTATTCTAACCGTTATCATGAAATATTCAATAAAATATACGTCATATATGTCAGAGCTGTAGTAATATTCTCAGGGTATAGGTAAAGCCCTAATACTAACCAAGTATGAGAATACACGATATTATTAGAGTAAAATAAACATCTGAAATGAATCAAAAATTTCACCAACTATGAGTCATGATTGCAACTCATATGAGAACTTAATATCATATAACCCTAAATGAGTTATTTGTATGACAATAATGTATGACTCATAACCATGAGTCATGTAAAACACCATATAAGCTTAGAACACATCATGCATACAAAATAAATAATATAAAACCCATATACCAAATGAAAACCTGTGACTTGTATATGAGTCATAGTGCATAATAGCTAAACCAGTCTAGAATCGTGACATATATTTTGATTGGTACATCTCCAACAGGGCCTAAAACATATAACAACGAATAAAATAAAGATAATATTATCAAATAAGATAAACTTAAAAGAAATATTTTTATAGATTGTGGAAGGGAAAAAAAAAATTTTTGAAGAAAAAAGAAGAGTAATTTTCAATAGTAAAGAATATTAGATATCATAAAATAGTATGATAGCAATAAAAAGCAAAATTTTATGATGAACAATAACTTTTTTTGTATTTTTCAAAAGGGTTGTGGATTTGTTATAAATCAAGCTTTTCAACCTCCTGTAGCAATTTGCACAGTAGATGCACACTGGGTATTCATTAGGTACATTGATCCTCACACCATAGTAGTATGTACTCTACTGCTAATGACACCAACACGGGACTGATAACCTGCGAGGTCTCGCGGGCCTTTTGCTAGTGTTCATGTATTGTATTGTACTGTACAAGGTACTGTACAAGGCTATTTGCCAAGGGAAAAAAAACAGAAAACTGCGCGGAACGCTTGCTTTTCCCGACTACCGTATGAGTGAAGGGCAATTGGAGGGTAAGCGGCTCTTAAAGTCGGTATTTTACCTCGTAGCTTGCTGCTAAAACCTGTATCGATGCATACCGCACCCGTAACCAAAAGGTTTGGTGAATTTCTGGGATGGAAACTTAGTTAATGATCAAAGAGACTCATAAAATTTCTTGCAGTCATCTGGGAATACGTAGCTCTGGAACCAGCACTGTACGGTAATTTAAAACTCCCCAAGAGGAAGACCAACCACCCGCTGAGTCACTGAAACCCGCTGATTCACTGAAACCCGCTGAGTCACTGAAACTCGGTGTGGCATTGGCTGTTAACTGTGGCTGTACTCTCCATTGCGAAGTAGTGAATAACCACTGCCCTCGACGACTTTGCAGCTTCCTTGCGCGCCTCCGGCCTGTTACCTTATTGCTTACTTACTGCATTGAGACACTTGTAGCCTCCTCTCTTTCCTTTTCTCTCCCACTTCTGCTCCTCTTCCTCCTCTTCCTACTCTTTGTCTGCCTGTTTTTTCTGCTCCCTTTGCTTGGCCTTTACTGTCAAGATAAGAATCGCACTCCTGCTGTACTTCACCCTGACATTTTTGGCGTGTTAACTGTTCGTCCTTTCCAACTCCTGGATACCCTCGCCTTTTTATCTTTTGACCTTTCGTACTCTGCTGATTTTATACGACTTATACCCCTCCTTTCGTCTCTCTTTATACCTCCTTCCCCGACTTTTCACCACGATCCACTGCTACTCTACATCTTGTGTTTTCCGCAGCCATAAATCGGTGTCGTTGTTTGGTCTAGGTTCCAAGCAACGAGCCTTAACACCTCCTGTCACAACGGTTGTCTCTACCAAAAAACGAAAGGCTGCGGATCTGGTCGAGGCCGACAACAAACCGCCTTCAAAAAAATTAACTCCGGTTGCTCCATCTACAACTTCAGTAACTACAACGATGTCCAGTGATGACGAATTTATGTCGGACCAGTTGTCTGATGATCAGTACGAAGATGATGACTATAGCTTGGGTGAGCTCGGTACGTCATATTGGACCAAACCCCTCTCCATTTTTCTTGGGAATTACTGACATGTTTTTCGAAGAGGAAGACGATGACCGCTACTTAGATGATGTTAAGGACGAGAAGCCGTCAAAAAAGGCCTACGAAGTCGATTACAAAGTTCATTCTGATGAGCAAATTCGTGCCGCCCAGCAGATACAGATCGAAGAGGTTTCTAGTATCCTAGGTCTTCCAGGGGAGCAATGTGCTATATTACTACGTTTTTTCAAGTGGCAGAAGGATCGACTTATTGAAAAGTATATGGATACCCCAGATGAGGTGCTGGAAGATGCTGGCTTGGGACCGGGATACGAAGCCCCGGCCGTGCTCGAGAAGTTGAAAGGATTTAGCTGTGAGATCTGTTGTGATGACGAGCGTGGCTTGGACACATATGCTATGAAGTGTGGCCACCGTTACTGCGCGGATTGCTATCGGCAGTATATTGAGTCGAAAATAAAAGATGAAGGAGAAGCAAGCCGCATTGAGTGCCCTGCTGAGGGCTGTTCTAGGATTGTGGGATCGAAGACTATTGATCTCCTTGTCCCTTCTGAGATTAACCATCGGTAAGTTCTTGTGACTGCGCGATTGTGCACGGCAACCACGCTTACTTTCGGTTTAGATACAGGGAACTACTTAACCGGACTTATGTCGACGATAAGCCAAATCTGCGATGGTGTCCTGCCCCTAACTGTGAATATGTAGTGGATTGCGCGACAAGGCCGACACAGCTACATGCGATTGTTCCAACTGTCCAATGTAGTTGTAGCCACCAGTTCTGTTTTGGTTGTGGTTATGCGGACCATCTTCCCTGCCCGTGCCTCCTTGTTAAGAAATGGTTGAAGAAATGTGAGGATGATTCAGAGACGGCCAACTGGATTTCTGCAAACACAAAGGAGTGTCCCAAATGCGTTTCTACAATAGAGAAAAATGGAGGCTGCAATCATATGACTTGGTAAGTTGCCCGAATTTTCTTCAGTGCTTGGATTCTCCTAACCAAGTTGCTTAGTCGAAAATGCAAACATGAGTTTTGTTGGGTTTGCATGGGACCATGGCAGGAACATGGAACTAGTTGGTATAATTGTAACCGGTTTGAGGAGAAGAGCGGGTCCGAGGCTAGGGATCAGCAAGCGAAATCTCGTGCGTCGTTGGAACGATACCTTCATGTAAGTTTTGAGTTTAGCGTATACTGCAAGGTTTGGACTAACATTTCCATTCCAGTATTACAACAGATATGATAATCATGATCACTCAGCGAAGTTGGATAAGGATCTTTATGTTAAGACCGAGAAAAAGATGACGACCCTACAATCATCCTCTGGCCTGTCATGGATTGAAGTTCAATACCTCGAGGCTGCCTCGAAAGTTCTTCAGCAGTGCCGTCAAACTCTCAAATGGACATACGCGTTTGCTTTCTATCTAGAGCGGAATAATCTTACATACATCTTCGAGGATAACCAAAAAGATTTGGAGATGGCAGTCGAGACATTGAGTTCTCTTTTTGAGATGCCAACCGATCAACTTGCGAACGCCAAAAAAGAGATGATGGACAGAACTGCATATGTTAATAGTCGGCGTATAATACTCTTGGAAGACACAGCAAAGGTGCTTGCGGAAGAGAAGTAGGTTCCCCTTGTTCTACGTATTGGGTGATTGTTGATTCACAATTTGATAACGTTAATTTATAGCTGGAAATTTACGGTTGATTTGAAGCAGTAAGGCTGCGGTAGATATCAATCTCCTAGTCACTTGAGTAGAGCTTGTCATTTCTTATTTTCCTTTCTGTTGTGGTTCGGACTGGTGGGTTTTATCATGGGGTTGATCGGTGGATATTTCCTTACCTCAATGGGCTCGTCAAGCAATTAAATGTGGAAAGTAACATCTTTTAATCTTCTCGCTTGGTATTCCTTCTCTTGAACCAGTATTGTGTTTTAATCCTCTAGTAGGACGAGGATATGGGGTCTTACGTTGTACTGATTATGCCCATACTTTGAATCTGTTTCATAGTGGAGTCTTTTATTTTTCATTTCTTCTGATTGAGCATGGAAATGGGATCTACATTGGGATACAGGAAGGGAATTGGTGAACATGGAAAGCAAAGGAGGGAGGTTATTATACACTTTTTGCTTTTGAGTTTATGTGTCTTCGATTTTGTGCTTTGTTGCTCTTCATTGGTTCCTTTTCTTTTCTTTTTCCCTTTTCCTCTTTGATATGTTTCCAATCCTTTCCCTCTCGCGTTAACCTTTCACATGCCTATCTCGCCCGGTTGATCAAATTGTGCGCTGTGGTCTCTTTTATTTTATTTTATTTTCTTCTTTCCATTTCTTTTCATTTTCTTTCTTTCCCTTCTTGTTTTGGATAGGCCCTTGGTTGCTTATTGAGTGGCAGAATTTCTTCTGATAGGGAGAAAAAGTTAAGATGTTTTACTTAGATTGCAGAGTGAAGTGGCTAAAGTTGAAACTCGCCAAAGTCACACGCATAGGCTACGGTATCCTGGTGTTTTTGTTTATGATATTGGGAGAGGGGGCTCCCTCATCTGTATTTAATGGCGGTGTGTTGAATGTTCAGACCTGGGGACTCAAGCAGGGTGTTTTGCTTTACTTAGAACTCCGCTCCATGAGCCGGAGTGGTATACTCGTACAAATGTAGTCATTTAGTTGGAGTGTTATATATATATGAATGGGCGATAGCATGTCGAATCGTTTACCCAGTATGCGGATTTTGAAGTAAGTTCATTGTTGTGACATTAATAATCGGATTTTACAGGTTTTGATGCCTGTTAAACTTTCTTGTCGTGGGTTGTGAATGCGGTAGGATTTGTACAGCACTGTACCAGCAGTTTACACCGACTGTACAAGTACCCTATGTAACATGGCCAAAAAAGCATATAGTCTACGGACCACTGTACCTAACAGCCTCCTCTCAGAACATAGTGCCTAACCACCCCAACCTCGGGGCCTTGTTGCTCGTTAATGCCCTATGTTCCACGCCCGCTCCTTCGCCTGCTCCTAAGGCCCCGTCCTGGTTTAATAGCTTCACTTTCGCCCCCCTCATTTCTGCTCCCCACTTTTCTCTCTCAACCCTCCTCCTGCTCTGCGCTTGTTGCTACAAGAATGTACCCCTCCAACAATCGCCCAGGAAGCCATGGTACTAACGGAATCTACGAGATTACACCAATGAAGCCTAGCGAGTATTCCCCAACTTGGCTGGGAAAATGGAACGCTCACGACCGGCCATTACCCGAGAGAACAGCTATCAAAGCCATCCACGTCTACGACTTCGATAACACACGTAAATAATGGGTCTTTCCAGAGATGAAAACGCTGGTCGCTGACCAATATTTAACATACGGCATAGTTTTCAAGTCACCGCTTCCTAATGCGAAGATCTGGCACACTAGCACTCTCGGGCATCTAATGAATCGGGATTTTTTTAAAAACGGAGGTCCGATTTCCCGTAACCGAATCTCCGAAAAAAAATTCTTTTTTGCAAAAGGCTGATCGGATCCTACAGGCTGGTGGCATGATTCGCGAATCCTTGCGGCTACGGGGGACGGCATCGAGGTCGAGGAACCACGAAGTTGGAATGGCTGGTGGAATGAACAGGTTGTGGCTTTAGTCGAGCTCTCAATGCAACAACAGGATGCCCTGACGGTTCTTCTCACAGGGCGTTCTGTGGCGGGGTTCCTACCACTTATTAAACGGATGGTTGCCACCAGAAAGCTCGATTTCGATATAATCGCGCTGAAGCCTGAGAGAGGGCCCGGTGGGGAAAACATCAAGAATACATTGTATTTCAAGTGCATGTTCTTGAACGGTCTCCTCAACACCTATATCCATGCCGATGAGGTCAAAGTTTATGAGGACCGCGAAAAACACGTGAAGGCGTTTGGATCGTTTCTCAAGGATTACATTAGGATCAATTGTCACAATGATGTTCCGAGAGTTGGTCTGATGGCGGATGTTATTCATATCGCTGAGGAATCTGTAAGCCACACCCTTGAAGCTTTCGGCGATGCATTCTGATTTGGTTTTGGCAAATTCAGACGCTTCTCGATCCAGTCACGGAGGTTAGGGAAGCTCTAAAGATGGTTGAGGATCACAACCATATTGTTACGGGAGGCACTGGGCGCTTGGTCATCAACAAGACTGTCAGTTACACTGGTAAGGCCACATTAAAGAACTACCTATTGAGCGGTTCCGTAGGTAATTAAGATTTGCGCTCGTAGGTTACCTTTTAGCCCCTGCAACTACCTCTCGTTTGCTTAACACCCTGAATATTCCGGGACTTGCGCGGAACCATAAGGATATAAGGCTTAACGGAACCGGAATCCTGATATCCCCTCGCGCGGCCGACAACCGTGTATTAGTCAATGCCGGTCCCTTAGGAACTACAATTGACTTTGTGGTGACTGGGTGGGGTCACTTTGAGAATAAAGTTTGGGCAGCATTAGTTCAACCAGTAGATCCAAATTACAAGGTTTATACTGGCGAGTACACGTTACATCTTTATTGAGATTATATCTAACCGATTCATAGTATTGGATAGTCATCGCCCGGTAATCATACTGGCGATCCGTCGTGACGGGAAGCCCAGTGATGCTCAGAAAATCACAACCTGGCAACAGGTTCCTACCAGGAATTTTGTCGTTAGGACAATGATCGCTGAGAAGGCCTATCTTCGCGTCGAAGACGAGGGCTACCAGTCAGAGGGTAAGTTAGGCAGCTCATATGACTGAGCGAGGTTCTAGAGTAGTTTGCCCACTCGGCTACCTACTAACACCACACCAGAAAGGCCTCCGCTCCACGCATCACGCCGTGGAAATTTCCAGGGCCGTCACGTTTCGTATAATCAGTTCAATTCAAATCGTGGGCGCGGTGGCAGAGGTCGCGGGCGCGGTTATGGCCCCGGCAATGCAGGGAGAAGAGGAGTGAATCCGGAGCACAGACAGGAAACCCGTCCGGTCGACAGAAATGGCGGGTACCATGCATACGAACGTCACCAACAAGGTACTAGGCCGGTAGAACCCCAGGATATGCAGTTCTTGAGCGAGATGTATGAATAATGGTGCGTTTGCTTGTCTTCTAGTCTGTTCGCAAGGTCTGATAAAGGATGTTAGTCACCCCAAGTTTTGTCTTGTCATGGTATAGTATGATTCTGGTTGGCTGGGGTTAGATGCTGTGATGTGCAGGGGGTGGGCATAGGAGGGCGGGGCGGACTCGAGTTTTACAGGCTTAAATTACGTGTGTGTAACCATATGTACCGCCAATAAAATTTGTAAGTAGAAAAAAGTCAGGGGAAATCTTAGCACGATAAGTAAAGTTCATCCGTAATTGTCTTAGTGAAAAAGGATCTTTACAGCGACAGATTTGATTTTTTGCTATTAGTATTTTAGGAACCTTGAAATATTTGCAACCAGACTTCTGGTATATAGTTAAAATACTTGGAAAAGGTACGTAGTTTAAAAGTGTTAACACAATAAATGAATATTATTGTACAAAGAAAACTGGGGTAGCAAAAGGTAGTGTTATCTTTAAAGGGCGATAGTTTTCATCTTGCGGTAAAAATTGAACAAATAAATGGCAGCCGGGGAAAGCCAAAGTGAAGTTGAAAATAAGCACAAAAGTTATTTCGGATTCTTTGATTGGATCCCGAATACATGGCAGGATTAAATAAGCAAATTTTTAGTACAAAATAGTCATTTCGATGACATCAGCAAAAATGCTGGGTTGTGTTCTGAGCATCCAGGGGATCTGATCCACTGTAACGACCCTGCTGGATCTTACAGTAGACTTAGTCCTATCCAATGCCAGAGCCTGGAAGGGTTACAGTTAGGCTAGGTAAGTAACACTACCAAGGGGTTACCATGTGGACAAAGCAAATAGTAATGGTTAGACTGCGAACAAAAAAGGTATACCGGGTAGGTAGGGAAAGTGTACACAGCGAGTTCGGAAATTCTCCAAGAGTTCCGGTGAGTTATCCTGCCTAAGGCAGGTAGTTACCTTACCATAGGGAGTATAGTTACCCTGCCTTGGCAAAGTGATTACCCTGCTTTTGGATAGGAGTTACCATACCTTGAGCGTCAAAGGTTACGCGAAGTTTTGGAAAAAGTCATAGAAATATTTGTTATACAAGATGATACAGGAGGTTCGAATCTGGGCTCAATCGGGTAATCCGTTGTTGAGCTACAAACTGAGGAAAACCTTGCCTTTGATGAAAATTGGAAAATCAGAGTCCAACACCCCACTCTGGCCCCGATGTACAGACAATGCGTCGTGGGCCAACTAAAGGGAAGTTGATAGTTTACTAGTAAAAGCCTATGATTGAAGACGGCGGCGTAATAATGTATACGTTGTCGCCGTCCTTCCGACCGGAAGCTGTTCGCGGGATATATGAGTGGGCATGGGGCGATCGAATGGTTACACGAGAAGTTATTCTTGAGTGCATACACCACTGATCCTTATAGGCCTCTGGTAGGAGGTATGTAAGGTATACCGGAAGCCCGAGAGGCCTCCGGTTAAGTGGTAGAGCTTCGACTCCCTTATGTCTCTGAGAGATTGTAAGATGTCTGGAGATTGTTAGCGAGCTCGAGATCGTAGTAGTCTTATCTTGACTGAGGTGCTTATTGTCAGTGGCTACGGGTAGCGCCCGTACAAGCCAATGGCTTAAGTCCATTGTTACGGGAGTCCTTAGACCACAGCATCGTGTCGAAGAGAGTAGAAGACGATAGACTAATAAAACGTAATGGTACCATTGAGTGGTTGTCTACGAGACCTCCATACACGAATACATATGGAACAGTGAGTTAGATATTAGACTAGTTTATCAGTAATCTGTTAGTTCGCCACTAACTGGAAAATGATGTGAAGAGTTTTCTCCTGCAGTTGAATGCATGTATCAGGATACTGCATGAACACTTCAAGTTGGATAATGAACTAGCAGAGCCAGCTGACATTCGGTAGAATGTTAGCCTGAAGCCCGAAGGAAATGTGCATGCTCGCAATGGTGGTGAGCTTAGGAGTGATGGAGAGGAGCTGGCAATATAATTCTACTTTAGAATATGCGAGACCTCTTCTCCTAAGACGATCAACTATTCTCTTGAAAACTTATTTGCGTAAAGCTGTGGCTTAACGATATTAAGTTTCCCCGTTAAGGTTTTCTCTCTTACATATTAGTTCTTCATTTTGCGTACGAAGAAAGCTTCGGTATGGCCACATTCTTCAGATCAATCTTCCCACAGGGAGCTCCTGTTACAGTATATGGTTAAGTGAACTTTTTGCTTAACTCATTTTCTTCAGATTGATTGATTGACCTTTCTGGTGAACATCTTCCGAGTATGAGTCGCTAGTCTAGTATAGGGAGCATTGTGTAATAATGAAGATGGCTGGCAAACCCTGGTAGTTTTGACAGTGCTGCGCAGCAGGCCCATGATCTCTGTCCACGAGCGTCAGTTTTTGTAGACCGACTTGGTCTTGAATGGCCTGCTATGCCAACAGTTATCGAGGCAGTTCCGATTGACATTTAAGAACAATATTGGGACCTTGTCTTTGCTGACCCCAATTGGTTATTCCATTCCATTACACAGACCCTTCTTGTGGCTGGATCTACTTCTGATTGCCCTGAGAAGTTCACGTTTGCAGAGTTTACCAGTCAGTTCATCGAGCCTTACATTCTTCATGAAGTAGGCCAGCAGATCAAAGCTGCGGAAACTCAGATGCGATATTGGAATGAAGAATCGCAGAGAATCTTTCCCTAAGAAATTGTTGATGCGGCTGCCAACTGGATGCGCGGACAACAGAGGTGCTTCAAGCAACTGGTTGCCAACCAGCAAGCCATTAACAATTGGGTCCATGCCTTGGAGAGGGCAGTCAAGGAAGATCACCAAATAGATGAACAAAACAATTGTTACGGGTAACCAACTCGTAGCTCAGTAGAGTAAGATTAATTGTTTGAGTATTCGATAACGGAGTCTTGTCAGGAAGGCGTCGTGATTTTATTGCTAATACTCGTTTCGCTAAACCACTAAGCGTATGATGTGTAGGGAATACCTTGTTATATTGATAATATCTCTTCTCCGTTGCTGTCTCTTCTAATAGCTGGGGAGCAACTCTTATATTTATGTCCCCCATGAGTTTCCGCGGCCAGTACATCTAATACTAACACTAAATAAGTACCTTCGTAACAACTAGTATTCTTTTGTGTTATCAATCTTAAGTGCGAACACTCGTAGACCCTGAACAATTCCACACTTATGGTCGTTTGGGTTCTTTTACTTCGTCTTCCTGAGGGTGTGCGAGACTCTGCCAGTCAGAAGTAAATGATGCCCTTGCCATATGAACTTTAGTCGGAGTATGCCGCCCAAATGCGAACACACCAGTTGTTCCTCTGTCATTGAGGTGATCAGTCTCAATATCAGACATGGGTGACAACAGAGATGCATGATTGCATTATCTTTACGTAGAGTCAGTAGGCTTAGTGCTCCATCACTTCTTTGATTTGCCTAGCAAGAATGGGCTTGCAGCTACGTCTCCTTAACTCCCGTCTGTTTTGCAGACCTATGACTTAATTGTAGTTGGTTAACGTGAAGCATTATTGTTTCCTGATTCAGTAGCCTTTTCAGCTCACACAGATATCATTTATATCATATACTGGATTCCAGTTGTATGAGCAGTGCACACTACCCCTCGCATATATCCTGGGATCAGCTTCCGGTCGGACGGACGGTAACAACGTATACCGTATTATGGGGATGCTGCCAATTAAGCAATTTTTACTAGTAACTAGTAACTCCATACCGTACTGCAGGCGACGTCCGGGCCCTTCATCGGGGCTAGTGGGCGGTATCGGAATTGCATATACCTAACACGTGCTCCTTCCTCCACAAGCTTGTCACAAGTCTTTTAATTTTCCTCTTATTCTTTCTAGAACTCAGCAGTGTTGGGTAAAAAACCTTCCGCATTTACTTGGCCACGGCAGGAAAATCTTTCCTACTATTCTACCTCCGCCCTACCTGGCATTTTCGGATTTACGTCATGAAAACTTTCCATCAACTTCTGAGCATGGTCCATACTCTCTGGTGGTTCCCAGGTGTTCCCATTCTCCGAACAACCTTTCCATTTCACAAAATACCTTAGTTCACGCATCCGCACATTTCATCCACGAACCCTCCTAGAATATAAGATTATTTTAATCTTCACTATTTTCTCAACCTCCTATTCCAAGTCTTCCTCGATTTCCTCGGGGGCTCATGGAGGCTGCTCCTGTCCTGCTCAAATGGACCCTCGGTAAAGTTCCAGTAATAATACCTGTAATACCGGATGAATATGCCAACAGTCGGAAATACTTAATTTGTAGGATGAATGGCCTCTTTTCTCCAAAATCTTGAACGGTCCATAAAGTTTAGGACTTAACTTTTTAGATTGCCGTTTGGAGCAGATGTTTTTTGCGTTTAACATCACCTTATCACCAATTTTGATGTCTGGTTGTTCCATCACCTTTTGATTATAATATTTTCTCATGGCTTCCCGGGTATGTTCCTAGGTCATGGCTGCTTTTTGATGTATCGTCTTCATCCAATGTGCATATATCGTGGGTCCTGGATTTTGAGCTTCTTTTTTCTTCATGCATTCTGTTTGTGGGTGGAAACGATAGTTTGCGAAAAATGGTGACATTTTCTGTGGGTTTGGGGCTGAGTTATTGTATGCGTTTTCCGCTAATGGGAGCAGTTGATACGAATCATCCTGATCATAGTTGATAAAATCTCGCAGGTAACCATCCAGTACTTGGTTGGTTCTCTCACTTTGTCCGTCAGTTTGCGGGTGGTATGCGGTTGACATTTACCGCTTTGTTCCCAACTGCTTACACAGCGATTCCCAGCATTTGCCCGAAAACTTTGCGTCCATGTCCGATACTATCTCAGTTGGCAACCCATGTAATTTCCATACTTCCTGTAAGAAGGATTTAGCCACATCTTTGGCCGTCGCATTTTCGTTTAGACCCATGAAATGGGCCATTTTGGTAAAGCGGTCTACTAAGACCATAATTTGTGTGTGTCCTTGTGACTCCGGTAGATGTGTTATAAAATCAGTAGATAATGACGCCCAAACCACATAAGGGACTTGTCGAGGTTGTAACAACCCATACCTGGCGTGTCGTGGAGATTTATTCTGTTGGCATTCGTCACATGATCGTATGTAGTCATTTATCCAGCTTACCAACCCTTTCCAATAAAAGTCTCCTGTGATTATTTCACGGATCTTTTCTTGTCCAAAATGTCCTGCCACCTCAGAATCATGGCATACTTTTGCGACTACTGTTCACAATTGTTCATTGTCGGGTACTTAAAGTCAGTTTTTGTAGTATAGAAAACTATTAACTGTTTTCCATTGTTTTGGTAAAGTCTTCCCGTCTCGTTCCAAAGCTTCCAACTGCCTTTTTCGTTCTTTCCATTCCTCGTCCTGCTCCGCAGCACCCAAGACTTGGTCGAGAAATTCCCTAGCAAATGCCTACATTTCTATCTCCGCTGGAGTGGAGTTTGACATCAAGACTATTTCCTCTCTTGACTGGGGGTTGTGTAGTTCGTCCGAGTTATCGAAATATTTATTAGTTTCTGTATCAGCTTGCAGTATACTTTTCGTAGTCATTGTTGTTTCTGTTGCTAGCGTCCAAGTTGGAATGAAATCCGTGCTTCCGAAACCTAGGCCTGCGCGCTTTGTTTGATCTAACTCCTTGACTTCCATCAATTTGGAGTTGTTGATTTGAGTTACTATCAGTTGCGCTATGCGGTCACCCTTGCGTATTTGATAGTCCTTGAAACTATGGTTTCGCAGTAGTACCTTGAGTTAGCTTTATAATCTCCATCAATGACTCCAGCTCCCACTTCGATTCCATTCTTACTCACTAGTCCACTGTGAGACGCGATTCTTCTGTATGTTCCTTGTGTTAGACTGATAGCTATCCTTGTGTCGACCAGTAGCTGTCCCTTTGCCGGAATTGGGACATTGTTTACTGCATAGAGGTCGTGACCGGCTGCCATTCGTGATCCTTTTGTCAGTATTGTAGCCACTTTGCTTAATTTTTTTGACACGTCTGTTGTGGAGTTTTGGCAACTCCTCCTCTATTTCTATCCCTTCATTCTTGTCTCTCTCTGCTGATGTCAAAAAGATTTGAAAATGTTCTGACTTTAAAATAGACTGTTTGCTACACGCAGCTCCCTCCTCTAGACAGTACTCCGGCCGTCTACTTAAGGCATCAGGCTTTCCTCCTCTTGTACCTGGTCGGTATAGGATTTTAAAATTATATTCTGCTGGCGCTTTTGCCCAACGGATCTGCCTTCCATTCCATCTTTTTGTGGTGAGAAAGTATTGTAGGTTTTGGTGGTCCATATCAATTGTAAAGGGGTTTTCAGTGCCTAAAAGGTAATGTCTCGATTCCATAAATGCTTCCATTCTTGCTAGTAATTCTTCGTCATGAATTTTGTAGTTCTGTTCCGCGGAGTTTAATTTTCGTGAATGGAACCCCACCGGATGGAGTTTCTTGTCTTGAAATTTTAATATGACGCAACTGAGGGTGAAATCGCTTCCGTCCGTTTCGCCTACTGGGTCTAGCCCAGGATGAAAATGATAAAGTATGGATGCGGTAAGGAATTTTTCCTTCTAGATTTCCAATGCAGTGTTTTGCTTGGTGACCCAATAAAAGTTTTTTGGGTCACCTTTTGAGGTTTCCGTGATAGGCTTGCAAATCGCATAGAACTTTTGCATGAAACATGGGTAAAAATTAGCAAATCCTGTAAAGACTTAGACTTCCTTAACCGAAGTAGGCGCCTTCCATTCTCTTATGGACTAGACTTTTCTTGCGCTCATTTCCACTCCTTCGGTATTGACGATGTAACCGAGACATCCAACTGCTTTGACACGAAATACTGATTTCTCTGGGTTGACCGCTAGCTGGATCCCTTTTAGATTCTGTAGAACCTTTTTAACCAGTTGAATATGGTCCATTTCGTTTTCCGAATCAATCAGGCTATCATCCAAGTAGACAACAACGCCTTGGTCTAGAAATTCCCACAGTATTTCATACATCATTGATTGAAACGTAGCGGGCACGTTAAGTAATCCAAAGGGCATCACCATGTACTCGTGGTGGCCATAACGGCATCGGAACGCTGTTTTCCATTCTTCTCCTTTGGCTATTCGCATCAAGTAGTATTCTTTTTTAAGGCCTATCTTGGAGACAATCTGAGATCCTTCCACTCAGTCTCTGAACCCTCTCATGATAGGTATCGGGTATCTCTCCGCGATGGTAACTGAATGCAAGCCTCGGCAATCGACTACTAGTAGTAGTTTGACATCTTCTTTTGGGACGAAAAGAATGGGAGCGCCAGCAGTTGATTGACTTGGGCGGATTTTCCCTTGATGGAGCATGTCATCCAAGTATCTCCTAAGTTCCTTTAGTTGCATTGCCGACAAGTGGTAAATTTGGCACCAAGGCGGTTCTTCCCCATCCTTTATTTTGATAGGGTGATCCCATTTTCTTCTAGGAGGCATTTGCGTGGCAACTTCTTCCACAAATAGTTGAACATAATCGTGGTATTATTTGTGGATCTTATGTATGATGTTCTCGACTGGTTCGTCATTGCACTGCATTCGTCCTACGACCTGTGCATTTTGATTAAAGACTACCGTTTCGTCATACTCCCACATATCCCCCAATTCTTCATCGATTTCGTGTCTGGACATGATATTTTGGCAAAGTACCAATTTTCTGGTTGTTCCATATTCGTCAAGTCATGTTCCTTACACCACCCGAAAGGAATAATAAGGGAATAGTTTCCAGCATTTGCACTGTCACAGGAGATCACCGATTGGTGGAAGTTAGTCCCAATTTCTAACAAAATTGGGCAAGTAAAATGTTTGCCGCCACCTTCAGTGGCCAAGCCATCGAATCCTCAAATTTCTGTAGGATATTGTTTTGTTTTATAGGGAATATCATATTCCCTTACGAGACGAGTGTTGATCAGGAAGATATTAGAACCAGAATCTAATAACACGCGAACCTGGATTATTTTTCCTTCCGTTTCGATGTGCGTGATACCTTCTAGTCAGTTGTATCATCTTGGTCGCAGCGTTCTTGCTTTCTTCCGGATTTCAACGAATGTGTCGGCCTTTCGTTTTTGTAACATTTTGGGATGTTTGAGACCATGCCCGGAGAGTTTCGGTCAATCAGACCTCCTCAGCCAAGCTAATTCCTGTTAGCCCTTTCCTTAATAGGGTTCTTATCTTGGTCGTTTGGCGTTTCACCAACACTCGAGGAGAGAGCTAGCAGTTACTGGGTTGCGTGCCCTTCTTTTTCATTCACAATCTTTTGGTCCTCTGGCAGCCCACTACTAGCGATCTTTACCCCTTGCCGAAGGGTTCCCTCTCATCCTGCCTTTACAACCTGCAGGTCCTGTTCCGGGGGGTATCCATGATCGTCCAGGTAGGTACATAGTATTACCATCGGGTTCATAGGACTGGCTGATTACCATGTTCTATCCATCCCGCGCTTGTTCTCCGCCCTCATTTTATGAGATCATATACGTCACAGAATTCATACGTCGTTCCTGTCAAATCAATTCGAGGGAGACTGTACTTGGGGGAAGCAACTCTAGAACCTTGTCTCGAGTGCAGCCGATGATAGCTCTTGAGTGAAGTATGCCTCATTACTCCCACGGTCATCTCCCCCGCCCCTACTGACCCTTGCTAATATGACTTTTCCTGACTTCGTTTTAATCCCAAGTTGGGCCACATCAGAGATCTTTGAGTTCCCGGAACACCTGTCCGTCTACCAGCATTTATTTTCCCGGGTTGGTGAGTCGGGGGTCCTTACCACCGGTGGGTGGGAGAGGTTTTCCTCGCATCGTTTCTTCGATTACGATAGACCTTCGTGCCTATTTGAGCACCAGTCACATAGACTACCAGATCGCTGTTGCTGTCGATGCCGAATTTCCTTAGTCCTCCATTTCGCGATCTGAAAGGTTTTCCCAAACCCGTGTGGGCCTTTCGATCTGGGTGACTTGTGCCTTTGGTGCCGGTGGTTGGTTTCCTTTAACCAAATTTACTCGTGGACGTCCTTTATTTTGTTGGTGATCATTGCGATCCACCTTACAGGTACCTTTCCTAGAAGCCGGCTGGATTACTGTTACTTACGCGTCCTTTTGGTATGTTTTCCATTCGTGGTTCGTTAACCCACATCACGTACAACCGATATTTTACTTTCTATCTTTGATAAGACTTGGCGGAATGCCCTTGTGCATCTTTTCCCATTCCGCGGGTTTTCTCGAATTTTCAGTCTTATTTAACATTGAGGTCCTACCTTCTTGTTTGGCCGCCTTATGTGTTGCGCCTTCTGCTTTGGTATATTGCTTACGCTTTTTGATGATTTTGGTTCCACCCTTTTCCTCATCTCGGTCCTATCTTTTGTTGTTTTGACGTGGCTTACGCTTGTTGAGACTCCTTGATCCGGTCTCTATTCTTCGTGGTGTTCCCCACATTCCCTTAACGAACTTAACCATTCTTCATCCAGGTCGTATTTTTTCCAGGATAATCATTCCAATATTTGTAGTGGTACTTTTTCTTCTTACTTTTGTCGCCACGCAATACCGGTTACTTGCACTTTAATGTTAAGCTTCTCCATTTTTACTAAGAGGGTGGAAATCTTTCCCTCGTATTTAACCTTATCCATATCTCGTAGTCCCCCACGGTCCTCTGCGGTACTGTCATAACGGTTGGTTATTTCTTGACAAAATCGTTGCCACTGAACGAGTCCTTTGACCTGTTTATGGCCTAGTTCACCAGTTATAGTGCATCAATACCAATTCGTGAAATGTACAAGATTTTCTCCATTCGTCCAACTGATGGCATATTGTATCCTATGCATATGCTTTTCCCAATGTTGTGGGTTTCGTCGGGAATAATCTTCACATTGGAGTAGCCTTGTTTTCACGTTTTGGTAGTCCTTTGCTACGAAGATTTGCGGTGGTGTGGCCTCTTTCCTTTTGGCACTAGCCAAACCTTTGCTTACTGCTTCTATAAGTAGTTCCATTGGATCGTAGTCCTGGTCTTCTTTGGGCGTCATTCCCCGCCTGGCTTGTTGTGGCCTTCGTTTCCACCTTTGTGGTGTTCATCAGGGTCTTTGTAACATTCACTGTCGGACGAACTACTTGATGAACTATCGTCATCATCATCGTCGTCACCTGGATGCCCTGGATTATCTCTGGGACCCAGCGGCAGTCCTTGTCCTCCACCACTAGGCCCTGCTTCTGCCTCTTATCGTTGAGGGGCTTTTCCCTTTCCTTTTTGATTCTCTGGAGAGTTTTGGCTGTCGTTCGGTGCAGGGATCTGAGGCGGACTGCTTCCTCCACGGTCGGCACCTGATGGTCGCTGATTAACCTGTGCTGACCAATTGTCCAGTAGTCATTTCAATTCACTGATTTCTGCATCCTTCAGGGCCTCGAATTCCCAGTTGACACGCTGGTTCCTTGCTATTTGTGCCCTCACATCCTCGTTTTTTTCATTATGCGTGGCTAGCTACCTTACCAATTTGTCCCGCTGTGATTGTAAGGTATTAACTTCCTTTTCCACTAAGAGGTCTCGGGTGAGCGATTGTGCATCAGTTGTCCCTATGTTGCTAGGCAATTGCTGGCTAACTTCTTGTTGCTGCTCCTGTTGCTGCCGAATCTTATTTTCTGCGCTTATTTGTCTCCACTCGGACCGGTCCCATGCTTTTCCAAGTGCTGAAGTAACCATTTCTAGGTTCTTCTGAAGATTTTCTACCTCTTCATCGACTAGTTCCTCTCCATCCTTAACTCTTGTCTGAACATCTTCCAAGTCTGCCACTAGGCGTTGTTGGGAGTTTGAGAGAGTATTGAAGGCAATGTACTATCGATCTGGGGTTTCCTTTGCCATCTGGTCAATATGACCTATTTCCGAATCAAGCTCGGTCATGAAATCACTTGCAGTACGTCGGGACTGAGCTTGAGGTCATTGAAGTGGGGTAGAGTATCATTTGAGGAAACTGAGAGACGGTTTCGTTAGTCCTCCAGGGGTTGGTTGTACCGAACACCTCATCCGAGAATGTGATCGTCTTTTGTCAACCCTTGATGGAGGCCATACGACAGGGGTTCCGCTTCCACTTAGAACGTAACTTCCAGGAACCGGTGGTGGTTCCGACGTTGTAGTTGAAACTTGATGAACTCCATCATCATCCAAGCTTTCTTCAATGATTTCATCTTCTCCCATAATCCTTAATGCCATATCCGTGTATGTTTCTGTGCTTGGCTTTGAATCATTGATTTCGTGGTAGAAAAGGAATCGTTCGGTAGTCCAACTGTCTTTTACGGTTGTATTGCGTAGGATTTTAATGGTCGACGGATTTACCCCACTAGCCTTAATCCTCCGGTGTATCCGGCGCAAGTGATATTTTATTTGATCAATGACATATGGTCACCAGCCGCAAGGTGCTCTTTTTGCTAGTGGTGTAGGACTATTCTTGTCGTCAAAGTTATGAAAAATTTTACGGAACGGGTGTTTCCAAATAAGTGCCTTGCTGAAATTATCGGCCAGATAAGGTTTTCGCTGCTTCACGGTTTTGGGGTTCTATTTCTTTGGTTTGACTATTGGATATTCGATAGAACAAGCTAGTGTAAGGCTTCCTTGCTTGTCTGGCTCGAAGTTATCTTAATCTTCTTCGCCCTTTGGGGTTGTTAAATACCCGGGAAGGGATTCAGATACGTTCTGCGTAGCCAGTGTGTCTCCTAGGATGAAGAACAGGTAATAACAAAGGATAATATCAAGTACCGTCAAGATCATTTGACACTGTTTGTGTCCATCGTGCCTCAGTAACAGTGAGACTAACAATATAGTGTTACGGGTAACCAACTCAGAGCTCAGTAGAGTAAGGTTTAGCATTCAAGTCTTCGATCACGGAGTCGTGTCAGGAAGTCGTCGTGATTTTATCGCTGATACTAGTTTCGCTAAAACTACTAAGAGTTTGAAGTGGAGGTAATAACTTTTTATATTGATAAGATCTCTTCTCTGAGGCTGTCTCTTCTAATAGCTGTGGAGGAACTCTTATATTTATATCCCCCATGAGTTTCCATGGCCAGTACATCTAATACCTGCACTAACTAAGTACTTTCGTTACATCGAGCATTCTTTCGTCTTATCAATCGTAAGTGCCAACATTTGTGGACCCTGAACAATTCCACACTTCTTGTCATTTGGGTTATTTTACTTCGTCTTCCTGCGGGTGTGCCTGACTCCGCCAGTCAGAAGTAAACGATGCCCTTGCCATATGAACTTTAGTCTGAGTATGACGTCCAAATGCGAACACACCAATTGTTCCTCTGTCATTGAGGTGATCAGTCTCAATACCAGACAAGGGTGATGATGCAGAGACATGACGGCATTATCTTTACGTAGAGTCGGTAGGGTTTATGCTCCATCGCTTCTTTGATTTGCCTAGCGAGAATCGGTGTGCAGCTACTTCTCCTTAACTCCCGTCCCTTTTGCAGACTTATGACCTAATTGTAGTCGGTCTAGGTGAAGCATTATTGTTTGTTGATTTGGTAGGCTTTTCCGCTCAAACAAATATCATTTGGATCATATACTGGATTCCAGTTGTATGAGCAATGCATACTACCCGTCTCTTATATACTGTGAACAGCTTCCGGTCGGAGGAACGCCGACGACGTATACGGTGTTATGGGGATGCTGTCAATTATGCCATTTTTCCTGGTAACAAGCAACTTCATACTGTACTGCAGGTGACGTCCGACACATTCATCGGGGCCAGAGGGGGTTGTGGAATTGCATATGCCTAACAACGATGTCATCATGAAAGTCGCCCTTCCGATGCCGAAGGAACCTAGTTTTCACTTCGCGGAACATATGCCGCAAACTTTGCAGGACCCGGAATATCAAGGGATGTTGACGGAGGCACGGGTTGTTTTCCCTTCATGCCACAGCCAAAGGGCACTCTCAGCTGAGCCCTCACTTTACTCCTTTGTTGAGCAAGTGGTGGTAGCTTTGTTGTTAACTATGACTAGAAAAAGCTCCCCTAGAACTCCCAGCCCGGCTATGGATTCTAGCATTCCGGAGTCCGGAAACAGTGAAAGACTTCGGCAGCAACTGGTGGCAATCCACCTAAGCCACGTGCTCCAAAGACCAACCCTACTGTCCAAGTCATTCCTCCTCCAGTTCCTGGAAGTGATGATGCACCATCACTGATCCAACCGAAGCCCACATGGGCACCACCAGCACCGGCTCCTGTGGTACCAGTCAAGTCAATCAGAGTGGGCCTATTGGGCTCAACGGGCGGGACTTGGTTCTCTCCACCAGGTTCCCCAGAGGTTTATCCGGCATTCTGTCCGGAGCGATCAGACACCTCGGGTGGATTTGCCGGTTTTCGGCCCGCAACACCAAGGACGGGGCCGTGTGAACGTCAATGTCGCATTGACCAGCTATCACCTGAGGGTCGTGTTTGGCATGAGCATCACTTTCCTTGTACCTAGCGTCGCGACAAGCTCTTATTAGGCCCAGATCATTCTTTAGAGACTTCAGCAGCTCGGCCCCCGGCCCCACCTCCACAACCAAGACCACCCAGGAGTCGGTTTTGTAGGCGAAGAGGACATCTGGGACCACTGAGGCATCCAGACTCTTTTGAAGCCTTTATGGAATATCTGTTGAGTTTGGGTATGGGAACGGCAAACGATACGCTTAGTACCACATTACCTCCTCCTCCACCCGACAACCCTGAACAACCGGTAAGGGGTAACACCCAAGCTGGAGATCAGGGGGGTGATGACGAATCCTGTGATGGGTACAATCGCCCTGGGGAGACCCACAGTAGAAATACTTGTTGCAATGGTGGTGGGTATGATCCCCAACCTGGTACAAACATTGGCGCTGGGGAGAATCCGGGTGATTCCGGTTCCTCTGATAGCTCCGATGATGGTGCCGACACCCTACCTGATCTTACGCCATTCCTAGGACAGCGAAAGCCCAGCTGGAGTGAGGCCAAGAATCGGAGATATGACCGTCGGTTGCCTATGTTAGCTGCAATCCTTGAAAGAACCAGTGGGCAATTCTCTTGTAACAGCAGTGGGCCCTCTGCTTCGGCAAAGCTCCAGAAGCCGGAAAAGTTAAGTAACATAATGGCTTTCAATGGAAAACACTACCGACACGAAATGGTTTCTCACGGATGTCAAAGTCTAATTCACATAGTTCAAGAAGTCCAGTTCGGACAATAGGGATAAGATTGGCTAGGTCGTTCCACTCTTGGAAAATGCAGCCAAGAACTAGTATTTGGGTATCTATCGTTACATCAGTGAGGGTGAAGCGATGAGGATGGGTATCATTTTCAATCCTGACAAAGAGCTGCGGACCTGGGCAGGATTCCGCGCTTGGCTCAAAACCTGCTTTGGCAGGCATGAAGATCATGATCGCAACCTTGTTGAATGGATGCATTTGTCAATGAAGCCGGAAAGGATTGACCAGTAACTCGATAAAGTGATTGACCTCGCGGCCATCCTCGAATAGACCGATTCGAAGCAAATAATAGACAAAGTTCTGATAGGGATCACTTCTGAGTTGCAAAACGCAAAGGTGTTGAATGGATGCATTTGTCAATGAAGCCGGAAAGGATTGACCAGTAACTCGATAAAGTGATTGACCTCGCGGCCATCCTCCAATAGACCGATTCGAAGCAAATAATAGATAAAGTTCCGATAGGGATCACTTCTGAGTTGCAAAACGCAAAGGTGTTGAATGGGTGCATTTGTCAATGAAGCCGGAAAGCATTGACCAGTAACTCGATAAAGTGATTGACCTCGCGGCCATCCTCCAATAGACCGATTCGAAGCAAATAATAGACAAAGTTCTGATAGGGATCACTTCTGAGTTGCAAAACGCAAAGGTGTTAAAACAACAACATCATACCGAAGCAGGTGCATATATCGATCTGATTCGCATAGTCGGCCATACCCTACTAGACAACGCTAACTTTGGTAAAACGGTTGCCAAAGACCTAGGCGGTTCAAACAATGAGACAGCTAGCGATAAGGGCTCTTTCTCAAAGAAGTAGTGGAAAATGGAGAAGGGTTCGCGTGTGTAAAAATCTCCACCTTACCAGACAAATAAGACCCCTAAGGTTGGAGAATCCGCGTATGCCATCACTCATGAGGGCATTCCGTATAACCCAACTGGAAAACGGCGCAAGTCTGGGCAATGCTCTAATTGTAACAGGGGCTCCCTGTGGGAAGATGGATTCCAAGGAGGCGGCCTTACCGCAGCTTTCTTCGTACGCAAAATGAAGAACAAATATGGTATAGAGAAAAACGTAACAGTGAAACGCATTATCATTAAGCCGCAGCATTACTCAAATACGTTCTCGAGAGGATAGCGGATCGTCTTAAAGAAGAGGTCTCGCATATACTTAAGTAGAATTATATTGCCCGCTCCACTCCATCACTCCTAAGCTCACTACCAGCGCGAGCAAGCCCATCTCCTCTGGGCCTCAGGCTAACATTCTACCGAATCTCAGCCGGCTCTGCTAGTTCATTATCCAACCTGAAGTGTTCACGCGGTATCCTGATACATGCATTCAACTGCATGAGAAAAGTTATCACATCATTGTCCTGTTAGTGGCGAACTAACAGGTGACTGATAAGCTATTCTAATATCGAACTCACTGTCAGATACGTATTCGTCTATGCAAGTTCCGACGACAACCACACAATGGTACCATTACCTGTTACTAGTCTATCGTCTTCTACTGTATTCAACGCGATAGCTTTGTCTAGGTACTCCTGTGACGATGTACTTAAGGCATTGTTTTATACGGGCGCTACCCAAAGCCACTGATAATAAGCACCTCAGTCATGATAAGACTACTATGATCTAGAGCTCGCTAACAACCCCCAGACATCTTACAGTCTTTCGGAGACATACGGGAGTCGAAGGTCTACCACTTAACCGGGGCCTCCAGGGCTTCCGAGATACCTTACATACCTACCACCATAGGCTTATAAGGATCAGTGGTGTATGTACTCAAGAATAACTTCTCGTGTAACCATTCGATCGCCCCATGCCCCCTCATATATCCTGCGAACAGCTTGCGGTCGGAAGGACGGCGAAAACGTATATGGTATTACGCCGCTAACTTCAATCATCGTCTTTTACTAGTAAACCAGCAACTTCCCTTTAGTTAGCCCATGATGGCTTGTTTTTACATCGGGGCCGGAGGGGTGTGTTGGACTCAGATTTTACCATGTTCGCCAAAGGCAAGATTTGTTTGGTTCGTAGCACAACAACGCGCTACCTGATGAAGCCCAGATTCAAACCTCCTCTTTCATCTTGCGTAACAAACATTTCTAGGACATTTTCCGAAACTTCGCGTAACTAATTACACTCAAGGCAGGGTAACTCCTATCCAAAAGCAGGGTAAACTCTTTGCCAAGGTAGGGTAAATATACTCTCCAAGGTGGAGTAAATACCTGCCTTGGGTAGGGTAACTCGTCGAAACTCTCGTGCACTTTCCGAACTGGCAGCATAGACTTTCCCTACCTACCCGGCATACGTTCTTTGTTCTTAGTCTAAATATTACCATTTGCTTAGTCCACCTGGTAACACTTTGGTAGAGTTACTTGACTAACCTAACCGTAACCCTTCTGTGCTCCAGCATGGGATATGACTAAGTCTACTGTAAGATCCAGCAGCGTCGTTACACTAAATGCGCGAAGCCTGGCTACTTCTGATGGAAATGCACCTCATCTTCCCCTGTTGTTCACTCAGCAAAGGGAAAAAAAAAGCCGCCGGCTAACGAGGCTTTCCTTCAAGAGGCTCAGGCTAGCAAGGTTAAACACATTGACGCTGCTCCCTCTTCTGCTGGCGATAAGAAACTCCTGGAAGTACATCCAGCCTCCGCACAGATTATGGAGGTTGATACACAGGAATCAAACTAAGGTAAGTCTATCATCAAGGTCAAAGGAAATTACAAGAAACTAACGAGCCTCTAGATGAAGCAAGGGGCTGATCATTGGATTATGGGGAACAAAGCGAGGTAAGTATTTACCCGCAACCAAGAGAATACCCCGTTAACCCTAACTGGTTGATTCCAGGGAGGAATCTTGGTTATGTTAGATGTTCTGGGTCGCGTTTCTTTAATTTCTTTTGTCGGAGGTTTTCTCTTTGGTAATCAGGGTTATTTAGTTTTCCTTATGGGTTCGTGTTGCTTGGAGAGTTTCCATGGTTATGTATTGTCTTTTGTTCTTAAAAATGTTTACTACCTCAAGCAGGACTTCATTAAGCAATCAAAGTTGATTTCCAGTTTACCTGAGGAGGGTTTACTACCCGAAATCATGCAGGCGTGATAGTAAACATTTCTAACCAATTAAGTTATTGAATTTTTCACGACCCGTTGTGGCCACCTTGTGTCGAAAGGCAAGGGATACTACCAACAAAATGGTTAATGAGTTGAGACCTGCAAAGTAATTGAGGGTACAAGACCCTCCAAAACATACTAAGTCTATCCGAGTCAAGGTACGACTTCAATGGAAACTAGGAGCAAGAAACAGTACCACAGAGGCTACACGCGTATTAGATTGCGGTGCTACAGGCCCAGTCCTTAGTACTCTCTGGGTTAAGGAAACCCAGATACCATGTGTGCGATGACCGGTATCTTGTTCGATCTCAGATGCTAGTGGTAATAACATACCCTGGTCCGGTACCCACTACACCAAGGAGCTGAAAATGCACATTAGAGATCAGGTGAATAAGATGCGATTTGAAGTCGCGGACATGAGTAACTCAAAGTTTGATGAGTATATACCAATGTCATGGTTGAAGGACCATAATCCAGACATCGACTGGAAACTAGGTATTCTGACTCGGAGATCAGAATATAGTAAGTCACATTGGTTAGGTCCTAAAGGACGTCTACAATGTATAACCGAAAAGGAAATGTTAGCCGAAGATGCCAGTTCAATTTACCTCTTAGGGGTGGCACAGTTCACAGATGAGGACGGGGGAGATATTAGGCTGACGCTCCTGCCTGAGTATAAGGACTTTGGGGATATCTTTAGCCAACAGCGGATTGAATCCTTAATGCAGCATTCGTAGTATGATCACAAGATTGAGCTACTTCCGAATACAACTCCCCCTTTTGGTCCAATTTATTTTTTATCGGAAAAGGAGCTTAAACTCCTACGTGAGAATCTCCATGAGATACTACCTACGGGGAAGATGAGGAGGTTGAGCTCTCCTGCTACTGCGCCTATCCTATTTGTACCAAAGGCAGATGGTACATTATAGTTATGTATAGACTATCGTGGGCTAAACAAGATAACAGAAAAGAATAGACACCCGCTACCAGTAATGAATGAGCTCCATGACAGACTAGGGAAAGCGCAGGTGTTTACTAAGTTGGACCAGAAGAATGGATACTACCTTCTGCGAATGGCGGAAGGGGAGGAATGGAAGACAGCAATCTGATGCTGGTATGCGTTATATGAATAGACTGTGATGCCTTTTTGCTTATGCAACGCTCCGGCAACTTTCCAAGGCATCATCAATGAGGTCTTCAGGTACCTACTAGACGAAGGGGTTATCGCCTATATGGATGATATATTGATCTACTCTGAGACAATGGAGGAGCATGTCTCCCTAGTCCATAGGGTAATAGAAAGGTTTAGAAAAGCTCACTTATGGGTCCGCATAAAGAAATCAACCTTCCATGAGAGAGAGGTTGAATTGCTTGGATACATGATATCTGATCGCAAAATATCCATGACCGAGGCAAAGGTAGCTCAACTTAAGAAATGGCAACCACCAAATAGCTTCCAGGAGGCGCAGAGTTTTATGGGGTTCGCAAACTTCTACCGAAGGTTTATCGAAGGTTTCAGCAAGATTGGGAAACCGCTCACAGACCTGACAAAGAAGGATATCAAATTCCATTGGACACCAGCATGTCAAGACGCCTTAGATTTTTTGGAAGATAAATTTACAACTAGGCCTATATTAGTCCACGTTGACCTTGTATATCAAACAAAGTTAGAGACCAATGCTAGCGACTTTACGCTGGGAGCGACATTATCTCAATCAAGCGAGGACGATGAATGGCATCCTGTGGCCGTTCATAGTAGAAAGTTCTCCCCACGGAGATAAATTATGATGTCCATGATAAGGAAATGACCGCGATTGTGGCTGCATTCAAGGAATGGAATCATTTACTGTGGTCAGTAGCAGATCAGATTACCATTTACACTAATCATAAGAACTTGGAATATTGCAACAGTACCAAGATTCTAAACCGTAGGCAACATCGCTGGGCAGAGTACTTATAAGCATTCAACTTCTGGGTGGTTTACCGTGAAGGAAGGTTGCATGAAGAGGCTGATGCAGTGTCTAGGCGTAGGGACTACCGGCTCGAAGGGGGGAGTAATTCTCAATCAAATTTCATGCAACGCTTTTATCGCCCAGGGCAATGGGTAGTTCAACAGGAGCGGGACATCTTGCGACCACAGCTGTTGCAGGCATGCCAAGGATTCTGTTTACAATCCATATTCCTAGAGCGGCTCAAGCAGGTTGCAACAAAGAACAAGGAATACGTGAAGATCCTTGATTCGGTTAAGGAAGAAACCAAAGGGGTTGATCCTAACATTACCATTGACATGGACCTACTTCTTTACAAGAAGCGTTGGTACATCCCAGCGGAGGAGTGGTTAAAAAGTACAATCATGTAGGCTGAACATGATTCTTGATTAGCGGGACACTTTGGGACATACAAGACTATGGAAAGAGCTAGGGCAAACTTCTATTGGCCAAAGAAGGATGATTATGTAGCACAATATGTTCCCGCATGTGATATATGCCAGCGCAGTAAGACTGCACTACAAAAGAAGTTTGGACTACTTAAACATATAGAGGTAGCGCTACGACCACGGAACGCAATTTCCGCGGACTTTATGGTGGCATTACTAGAGTCAAAAGGGTATACGACAATCTGGGACAAAGTAGACAGGTTCACGATGATGGCTCATTTTAGACCTTTGGCAACGGTGATACTGTAACGACCCTGCTGGATCTTACGATAGAATTAGTCTTATCCTATGCCAAGGCCCGGAAGGGTTACGGTTAGGCCAGTCAAGTAACTCTATCAAAGGGTTACCATGTGGACTAAACAAATGGTAATGTTTAGACTGCGAACAAGAAAAAGGAATATCGGGTAGGTAGGGAAAGTCTACGCTGCTAGTTTGGAAGGTCTCCGAGAGTTCCGGCAAGTTACCCTAGCTAAGGAAGGTAGTTACCCTACCTTAGGGAGTATAGTTACTCTACCTTGGCAAAGAGGTTACCCTACTTTTGGATAGGAGTTACCCTACCTTGAGCGTAAAAGATTACGTGAACTTTGGGGAAAAGTCATAGGATTGTTTGTTACGCAAGATGCTATAGGAGATTCGAATCTGGACTTAATCGGGAAATCCATTGTTGGGCTACGAACTGAAGGGAATCTTACTATTGGCGAACATTGAGAAATCTGTGTCCAACACCCACCTCTGGCCCCGATGTAGAGACAATGCGTCATGGGCCAACTGTAGGGAAGTTGCTGGTTTACTAGTAAAAGCCTATGATTGAAGACGGCAACATCATACCGTATACGTTGTCACCGTCCTTCCGACTGGAAGCGTCTTGCAGGATATATGAGGGGGCATGGGGCGACGGAATGGTTAGGCGAGAATGGATTCTCGAGTGCATACACCATTGATCCTTATAAGCCTACGGTGGTAGGTATGTAAGGTATACCGGAAGCCAGGGAGGCCTCCGGTTAAGTGGTAGACCTTCAACTCCCATATGTCTCTGAAAGACTGTATGATGTCTGAAGGTTGTTAGCGAGCTCTAGATCGTAGTAATCTTATCTTGACTGAGGTGCTTATCGTCAGCGGCTACGGGTAGCGCCCGTAAAAGCCAATGGCTTAAATATCTCATCAAGAGAGTCCGTAGACCAAGCAATCATGTCGAAGACACTAGAGGACGATGGACTTGTCTAACGTAATAGCACCTTTGAATGGTTGTCTACGAGACTTGCATAGAAGACTATGAATGGGACAGTGAGTTCGATATTAGACTAGCTTATCAGTAACCTGTTAGTTCGTCACTGACAGGACAGCGATATGAAGTGTTTTCTCCTGCAGTTGATTGCATGTATCAGGATACCGCATGAACACTTCACGTCGGATAATGAACTAGCAGAGCCCGCTGACATTGGGTAGATTGTTAGCCCGAGGCCCAGAGGCGATGGGCATGCTCCCGATGGTGGTGAGTTTAGGAGTGATGGAGAGGAGCTGGCAATATAATTCTACTTAAGTATATGCGAGACCTCTTCTCCTAAGACGATCAACTATCCTCTCCAGAACTTATTGAGTAAAGCTGCGGCTTATCAATATTAAGTTTCACTGTTGAGGTTTTCTCTCTTACATATTTGTTCTTCACTTTGCCTACGAAGAGAGCTTAGGTATGGCTGCATCCTAGGGATCTATCTTCCCAGAGGGAACCCCCGTTACCATATATCGTTAAGCGAACCTTTCGCTTAACTCCTTCTCTCCTGCTTAATTGATTGACCATTGTTGAAAACATCTTCTGAGTAAGAGTCGCTTTTCTGGTACAAGAAGCATCGGGTGGAAAGGAAGATGTCTGCCAACCTTGGTAGTCTTGACCATGCTGCGCTGCAGGCCCATGACATTAGTTTACGAGCGTTGGTTTTCGCGGACCTTCGTGGTCTTGAATGGCCTGCTATGCCCACACTTATCGAGGCGGCTCTGATTATCATCCCAGAAGAATGTTGGGACGTTGTCGTTGCCGACCCTGATTGTTTATTCCATTTCTTCACCTTAACCCCTATTAAGGCTTGTTCTACTGCTGATTGCTATGACTAGTTCACGTATGCAGAGTTTACCTGACTGTTCGTTGAGCCTTACATTCTTCATGAACTAGGTTAGCACATCAAGGCGGCGGAAACTCAGATGCTATATTGGATCGAAGAATCTCAGCAAATGTTTCAGCAAGAAATTGTACATACGGTGGCCAACAGGATGCGAGGGCAACAGATGTGCTTCAAGCAACTAGTTGTCAACTAGCAAGCCATTAACAATCGGGTCCATGCCTTAGAGTGGGCAGTCAAGGAAGGTCACCAGATAGATGCGCAAAACAATGTCATCATAACAGTCGTACCTCTGATGCCGAAGGAACCCAGGTTACACTTCGCAGAGCTTTTGACGCAGATTCTGTAGGACCCCGAATATCAAGGGATGTTAACTGGGGCAGGGGTAGTTTTGGCTTTGGGCCAGAGCCAAAGGGCACTCACGGCTGAGCCCTCACTTCACCTGTTTGTTTTGCAAGTGGCGGTTGCTTTGTCATTAACCATGACTAGGAAAAGCTCCACCCGAACTCCCAGTCAGACTATGGGTTTAAAGCGTTCTGGAGTCGAGAAACAGGGAAAGACTTCGCCGGTAACTGGTTGTAATGCACCGAAGCCACCTGCTCCAAAGACGAACCCTACTGTCCAAGTTATTCCCCAGGCACATCCCGGAAGTGATGATGCACCATCACCGATCACACTGAAGGCCACATAGGCACCTCCACCACCGGCTCCGGCAGCACCAGTCAAGCCAATCGGAGTGGGCCTATTTGACTCAACGGGTGGGGCTCTTTTCCCTCCAACAGGTTCGGGAAAGGTATATCCGGCTTTTGCTCTAGTGCGCCCACACACCTCCGGTGGCTTCGCCGGTTTTCGGCAAGCACCACCAAGGACAGGTCCATGTGAACGTCCTTGTTGCATAGACCACCTCTCACCGGAGGGTTGTGTTTGGTAACTTTTTTTTTTCTTTTCTTTTCTTTTTTTTTTCTCATATGTTTATTGATTATGGCTCAAAAACGTACATGCAGCTCGCGCTATGGCATACAAAAAGCCTTAATTCCAACGCAATTACATAAAAAAAAAGAAAACACAACAAAACACAAAACTTCTCCACCCCTCCACCAACTTAGCGGAAATATATCCGCAAGCATCGCAAACGATGGCTAACAAAACCAGTAGTGAAAATCCCCGTCATGAACCAGCAGGGGCAGCCAGGTTAGCCAGAAAAGGACCGAACGTCAAAAGCAAAAATCCAACCCAAGGGAGGACGCAAACTCCTGACTAGAAATGAAAGAACATCACGGGGCAATAAACCTGCCCTGATGTCAAGCCTAGAATAGCGCAGTAAGATGCCAGCTAAAAAGTAAAGAAATAAACAAAACCAGCAAGACCGTCAGCCGAGTTAGGTGCCAACCATGCTGACCTCCTCCTCCACCTCCTCAGGATCCAAACCAGGATGCTGGGGGCGGGAAAGGCAGATGGTAGAGTGGGCGTCGTGGGGTCCTCCACAATTTACCCACCTGACAGTAAGGTGACTGCAAGGGCGACCGCGGACACGACAGGTAGCTGTGGGGCAGGAGTGATCCCCTGTGGAATGTCGAATGGTGCACCAGCGGCAGGTTGCTGGGTTGGAGCACTTGGTACTGTGGTGGCCAAACCGGGGGCAGTTTGAGCACTGGGTGAAAGAGTTAAAACGAAGGCGACGTTCAGACCTAAAGGTGGAAGAGAAGGGACAGAGTCTCTTGTTGACAAAGCTGGGTGCCTTTGAGCCGGTGATTGAAATGACTATAGTCGAGGCCGCTTTGCCGGCGCGGGAGTCATCAGAGGCGAGCCATCTGGGTTGCTGTGTGAGGGCCAACCCAGTATTGAATGTGGTGAGCTCAGTGGCGATGGTGGCCAGCGTGTAATGGGTAGGTATGCCATGGACCAAGAGGTGCGTGGCTGGGGTGTCCAAATGGACAGTGGTGGTTCCATGGATCAGGTGGAGGAAGGAGGAGATCCTGCTGTTGAGCGTGGAGGCCTTCACATTATCCATGGTAGTAAGCGTGACATTGCCGCCCTCTAGCGACACAGTCTGAACATAGGTGGCAGAGAGAGCAGTGTTAATACTGTCTCTGAGCTGGATGGCAGTAGAGGTGAGGGGGGAGCCATCGCGTTTGATGACCAGGCGTCTCTCTCTCATGGTGATTGACTTCTTGGGCTGGGGAGCCCTGGAAGGATCAAGGGGTTTCGCCTCTGATGCGGTAGGCTTAGGGGTGTGGGTAGGCTTTCTCTTCCTGCCTTTCCTCGCGACAGTGGCACAGGTGGGAGGACCACTGGGGGGAATAGGTGCAGGTAGTGCAGGTGGAGCGGGGGTGGTGGGAGGCTCAGGGGGAG
>QLOI01002460.1:18388-32607 GCA_003313605.1 Tuber umbilicatum | reverse complement strand
CCACCCTCTTCCCTCCTCTGCCACCCCGACACCCTCGGCGGTGAAACCGAGAAATAATTATGCAGAACGACGAGGCCTATCAGGCCACCACGGCCGTCTTGAGGGCTCTTGCAAAGGGTGATTATCAGACCCTTGGAGAGGAGCCCAAAATCTGTTTACCTGGGCACGACACTTTTGAGAAGCGAACCCTAGAACGAGAACTCCTTTCTTTCACCCATCGAATCCGACATTTAGAAGCAAAGGCCGCTGCTGCCAGTCGGAATTTTCCAGATACACCTAATGAAAATGGTGCTCCATCGTCTCCCTTTGGTCTCGGCGCAACAGGCCGTCATCCTTCTCCCATCCCCATCAATGGTGGTTTGATGGGCGGCCAAAGGAATGGTGGTAGTCCCGGAAGCGATGCCAGTGACCAGTCTAGTCAACTCGAAGTTCTTCATCAACATGTGAAATCTCAGGAGCAGGAGATTCGGGAAAATCGGAAGATAATGAGGAACTTGATGGAGGAGGCACAGAAAGCCAAACAAGCCCCGCAATTACCCATAGATGAAGCTACTAAAGTAGAACGACTCCAGAGGGAGCTCAAAAAATCACAGCAGGCGAACGAGGCGTTCTCAAAAGCTTTGCGTGAGATTGGAGAGATTGTAACGGCCGGTACGTTTTCACTCGTCGCTTTAAAATAGATTTTATGTGACCGCTTAGAAACGATCGCTAATTTTGGACGAACGAACCGATAAATAGTGGCCAAGGGAGATTTGAACAAAAAGGTTACTGTTCATGCCGTGGAGATGGACCCTGAAATCACTACGTTCAAAAATACCATTAACACAATGACGGATCAATTGCAAACATTTGCCAGCGAAGTATCCAGAGTAGCCCGAGAGGTGGGAACCGAAGGGCGGCTCGGTGGACAAGCCAGGATCGCAGGCGTTGAGGGGACTTGGATGGAACTGACCAACAACGGTATTTACACAATATTTTACACATTTTGCGTCCTTGCATCATTCCTTTTGCCGATGTGCCAGCATAACGGGGTCAATGCAGGACAGGATATAGGGCTCTTATTGGTTGCTGACATGCGATATGATTAGTTAACGTCATGGCTTCCAATCTCACCAACCAAGTGCGAGAAATTGCGGACGTTACCACGGCTGTAGCCAATGGTGATCTCTCCCGAAAGATCCATGTGCACGCACAAGGGGAGATCCTAGAACTCCAGCAGACTATCAACTCTATGGTTGACCAGCTTCGTACCTTTGCATTTGAAGTCACTCGGGTGTCTCGAGAGGTCGGAATCGATGGTATCCTCGGTGGTCAAGCTGAAATACGCGAGGTGATTTTCCCTTTTATTTACTACTACGAAATCAATCCTGATGATTTGCTGGTGGTCTTCAGGTCAAAGGAACATGGCGAGAACTCACGGACAATGTCAATGCTATGGCTGCCAATCTCACGGATCAAGTCAGAAATATAGCTGCTGTTACCACTGCCGTCGCTGAAGGAGATCTAACCAAGAAAGTTAGCGCAATATGCAAGGGAGAAATCCTGCAACTGAAGGAGACTATTAATAAGATGGTTGACCGCCTTCAAAACTTCGCCACTGAGGTCACAAAAGTGGCTCGAGAAGTCGGAACAGAAGGCAAGCTCGGTGGACAGGCTCGTGTTGAGGATGTGGAGGGCACATGGAAGTCTCTTACTGAGAACGTCAACAGCATGGCTCGTAACCTTACCACCCAAGTGCGGAGTATCGCCTCCGTTACTACCGCCGTGGCGGAGGGAAATTTGTCGCGGAAGATTGATGTCCATGCTCAAGGGGAAATTCTACAACTTAAAGACACTATCAACAAGATGGTCGAGCGTTTGCAGAACTTTGCTACTGAGGTCACCAAGGTTGCTAGAGAGGTCGGAACTGATGGTATCTTGGGAGGACAGGCAAGGGCACGTATTTCTCCTGGTTGCCCACTAATATAAACGGCTGCTGACGACACCCCATAACACAGGTGCAAGATGTTGAAGGAACATGGAAGGATCTTACCGATAACGTCAACATCATGGCCAACAATCTTACGACACAAGTACGAAGTATCGCCGATGTCACCACCGCTGTGGCTCAAGGCGATTTGAGTCGAAAGATCACTGTGCATGCTCAAGGAGAAGTCTTGGCCTTGAAGTCAACTATCAATAAGATGGTGGATCGGTTGGAAGTCTTCTCGCGAGAGGTCAAGCGAGTAGCAAGGGATGTGGGGATTGATGGTAAATTAGGTGTGCAGGCTGAGGTGAACGATGTCGATGGGTTATGGAAGGAAATCACCAGTAATGTCAATACCATGGCCCAGAATCTTACCACCCAAGTCAGAGCCTTTGGATCTATCACTGCCGCTGCGGCAGATGGGGACTTCAATCGCTTCATCACTGTTGAGGCCTCTGGGGAAATGGATGCTCTCAAGACCAAAATCAACCAAATGGTGTTCAACCTCAGGGATAGCATCCAGAAGAATACCGCTGCTCGTGAAACCGCGGAATTGGCGAACAGGACCAAATCCGAATTTCTGGCTAACATGTCGCACGAAATAAGAACGCCGATGAATGGTATTATCGGAATGGTATGGCTAATTTTACGACAGAAGGTACCTATCAAGAAGTAAATGCTAACGTTGATCCAGACGCAACTCACTCTTGATACCGATTTAACACAATACCAACGAGAGATGCTAAACATAGTCCATAACCTTGCCAATAGTTTATTAACTATTATTGATGACATCCTCGATATTTCAAAGAGTATATCCTAGAACCCCATGGCACTATTCATTTGTTTATTAATATCCTTTTAGTTGAGGCAAACCGTATGGTCATGGAAGAGATTCCTTTCTCATTGCGTGGAACAGTTTTCAATGCCTTGAAGACCTTAGCCGTCAAGGCCAATGAAAGGTTCTTGGATCTCGTGTACTGTGTCGATAATGTCGTCCCAGATCACGTCGTAGGCGATTCCTTCCGCTTAAGACAGGTTATCTTGAACCTTGTCGGAAATGCCATCAAGTTCACAGAGAGCGGGGAGGTCAAATTAACCATCCGACAACACGATCAGTCACGTTGCTCAGACAAGGAATATTGCTTCGAATTCTCTGTTTCGGATACCGGTATCGGAATTCAGTCGGACAAGTTGGATTTGATCTTCGACACCTTCTGTCAGGCGGATGGATCAACAACCAGAAAGTTCGGTGGTACTGGGCTCGGATTGTCTATCTCGAAGAAATTAGTCAACCTCATGGGTGGTGACGTTTGGGTCAAGAGTGAATACGGCCAAGGAAGTACTTTTTACTTTACCTGCACAGTCCGGCTCGCTACCACAGATCTTGGTTTGATTGTGCCACAACTCAAGCCCTACAGAGGGCACCATGTTCTATTTATCGACAAAAACCGAGAAAACGCTGATATACCCGAAATGTTGAGAATGCTCGACTTAGTGCCTATTGTGGTTCACACTGCCGAGGAAGCGCCCTTACCAGATCCAATAACCAACGGACGCAAGGGAGTTATGTACGATGTCATACTAGTCGATTCTATGGAGACTGCCTTGAAACTGCGCACATTGGATGAGTTCAAGTATATACCATTAGTCCTCTTATGCCCAATAATCAAGGTTTCCTTGAAATCTACTCTTGATCTGGGTATCACATCTTATATGACTACTCCATGCTTGCCAATTGATCTCGGTAATGGCATGATCCCAGCATTGGAAGGAAGGGCGGCTCCGTCTGTTTCCGAAAATTCACGATCATTCAACTTGCTCCTGGCGGAAGACAACATTGTCAACCAGAAATTAGCTGTTAAGATTCTCGAGAAATATCATCATTCGGTTGAGGTAGTGGAGAATGGTCTCCAAGCCCTGGAGGCAGTCAAGAACAAGCGGTATGACGTTATTCTCATGGACGTCCAGATGCCGGTAATGGTGAGACTTTTGCTCTCCGCATGTGCCCTTGAAAGTTCTAACAACCCTCTAGGGTGGCTTCGAGGCCACTGCAAAGATCCGAGAATATGAGAAGGATGCCGGGTTGCCACGGACACCAATTGTCGCCTTAACGGCTCATGCTATGCTAGGCGACAGAGAAAAGTGCATCCAAGCACAGATGGATGAGTACCTGTCGAAACCACTGAAGCAGAACACACTCATCCAGGTTATCCTCAAGGTGATTCTAGAACGCCGTCCTGCTTACACGTAATAACTAACGGTGTCTAGTGTGCCACTCTTGGGGGGCCGCTTCTTGAGAGAGGATCTGGAATACTGTGTTCGATTCCAGACGATAGCGAGCGAATCAGCAGAGTTATCAATGGTGCAACAACACAGATGAGGTCTAGACCCATGCTTGAGCCACGGGGTGCAACAACAAATACATCAATTCCAGGTGCAAGCACCTCAAGTCCGCCCTTAGAGTATGCGGATGCAGATCCCACTGAGCGGGTGAGCCAAAATATAATTCTTACTGTTGTGGAGGATGAAAGCGCCGAGATTTGGGGATGAATCTCGCAGTACTAACACCCTTGTGTTTTGATAGTCATTGTTCCGATCTCTAAGTAGTTAGACACGCATCCCGAGGGGCGACCTTCCTTTTTTATTCCTTTTCGTTCTCTAGTTTCTTGTTGCTTTTGGAGTGGAGTTACGTGCACGAGGAAAGGTTTGATGAAGTCCTGTTTGCATTTATCTTGCGAGCGAATGAGCCTTTCCTGTCGCTGCGGGACACCGTCGGTAGGGGTTCTTCATTTTCTGCACTTTAAAATTATGGCATAACTTTTTTTCGAGAATTCTTCCCTTTTTTTTTTTTCTTCTTTGGTCGGTATACAAACCGAGCAGATGGTTGCCCGTGGGTTTTCCCATTTATCCATTTATTGGAGGTGGTGAAAATGGGCGGATAACATGATCAATCCCTTTTTTTTTCCTCCTTCGGCATTCTTTCCGTGATATCTAGTCATAGTGGGTTGGAGATATTGATAACTTATCTGAAGAAAATACCAGAGGCCAACCCATATGTGTTGTTTGAGTTATGCTCTTGTTATTTGTTGCTACTTTTACGGTCTGATTTCCGCTCGGTCTGGTTGCTTCCCTTCTTATTCTATTTTCAATTTCATCTGGGCTAGTACAGGTATTTGTTTCATTTTTTCCACCTTGCTTTCTCAATATACCTTATTGCTTGCTACCACCGCCGCATATTTGAATTCATCCTTCTCTTCATTGTTGATTCTATTCTTCGCTTTCTCTTTCTTCTTCTCCTTCAAGTTATACCATCCATTTACCCCATCCACCAACTAACTCCTTTATTTATCTCCTAATTCCAATGAATAACCGTCCTTTTCTTATACTGCAAGCGAAAAATATACGGAAGGTTTTTTCTTGCTTTCTTCCTTGGTGTGATTTCCTATGAACGGATGAACGAATGGATGGTTTTAAAATGAAGGGGCCATATATTACAGTAATTGGCTGCTCCCAGGTTCTCCCCTGGTTTCATGTACTGTTTACGATATTCGTTTGGCTTGTTCGGCTGGTCTACGCTCCTTGCATTGTTGTGATATAATGAATGCGAAGTTTGTGTTCTAATAAATTATCATAGCAGGAGGTTTGGTGCGGCGGTGTGGCATGGTGTTGGTACTGTACTTGTGGACTGGGAACCAGGACCCGTTTTCTTTACTTGCCGCAACCAAGCCATGGGTCGAGATTATAAAAGCCTGAACAAAAATCCGTTGATATAAAGTCTATCCACTCGAGCAAAAAGCTCGGCGGAGGGGAGTGGACTAACATTGTGCCAAAAGCTCTGAATGGCAATGGACCCCGATAGTGTGAAATTAAATCAACTGATCGAAATATATCTTGCCATTCACAGCTCAATCGTTAGCTATCACAGCCTAAGCGTTGTTGCACGACGAGGTAAAAAAGTCGACCAAGAGCAGCCAGTATGAGAGAACGAAGGCAATAAATAACATTATACGAAATGCCGCAAGAGCAGTGAGTGGAAAACCATGAGCGGAAAGGGACCGGGCCGAAGAGAATAATCATGCATGATTGATAAATTTACCATGTGCAGGTGATTCGGAGCCCGTAAGAAGCAGACTCAGGCTGCCAGGCTAAGCACGGACCGAAAACATGATAATACCAAGAGGGCGATGAATGCCCTTTTTAAACAAATATGCCGAAATAGCCATAGTAGTTAGTAGTAGATAGAAATCGTAACTTGAGAGCTCGGTGAGGGGGTGATCTGAATTTTTGAGGATCTTGGAGCTCTAATAATGCGATTTTAGGTACGGCACTCTAGTTGCCGATAGGTATCATACTAAAAAAAAGTCATTTTACTACATCTTGGCAAATTCCGTTCTTTTATATCATATCATTATTCTATCTCGTGGGAGTAAATATATAAATTACGAGTCTAGTACTCGAGCACAATTGCTTTGTTAAACTGGGGCTTTTCCGTTTACTCGCCCCATGGGACTTGCGGTGTTTCCCAAGGTTCAGTCTGATTGCATGACTTGCTCCACGCGTCGTTACCATTAATTTACATCGGCTGATAGTCTACATGCTGATGTTCGCTGTTTTTGTACCTTTCCACTACCGTATTCACTTCTCCCGCTATCCCCAGCCCGCTTGATCGCTAAATTCTTGCCCCTTGTACCAAGGCTCTGGATTCCCACTTTGTGCTTTGATCGTTCGGCTTCAACGCAGGGGATATTCAATTCTTATGAGAAGAGTCAGGACTACAACAACAGCGGAAGATATAGGTAGAGACTACGGTAGTACTACGTTGTGAGCAGATGTAAATATATTCTACGTTATTCCTACCAACACCAGGCGGATACCACGGGACTGGTATGTTTTCCAGCATGCGCAGTATCATTGTGATGGTTTGATAATCCATAGCCCGCAGGTTTTTATTTTTATACTAGCACCGTGGGCCATCTGTGCACTTCTGAATTGTAAAAGTATCTATACTACGTTCCCTCATCTGTCCTAAACTTGGCTAATAGTTGAAATTCGAGGGTTCGAAATATCCGGTACTCGAGTAGATTGGGTGTTTAGAAGGGGCCGGAGCCCAGGTATAAGGCTAGGCTGGCTGCCCAACAACAACCGTCGAACCAATTGGCAAACTTTTCAAATACCCCAGGGATATTAACGCTCCAAAGCAATTGCACATCCCTTTTGAAACCACAAGCTGGGATGGTAGCGGGACGGCCAGAACAGCCTTGCAAGGGTAGAACGGACAGTGAGAGAGATATTCGTACGTCCCCGGGACTCCTCCGGTTCCCAGCGCGTTCTCTCTGAGCCAGTACCCAAATGTGGTTACCGGCACGGTACCAAGACATACCCTCCCACTTCTCACCCCTCTCACCCTACCATCACGACATTCCTGTAACCCCTCATCCCATACCATCATGCAAGTAAAAGTGTTGCTAGAATTCAAAAACACTATGGGGTAAAAAGAAGTATTTCAAACTTTGAATTGAATCGCTCCTTTATGAGAAACCTCAACTCACTTAGTTCATGCCCTATACTATCAACCCAATTCGTTCCATCCCCCCCCCTCCCACCTCCACGAAGAAAACGAGGAAAAAGAAGTGCCCTTCGGTGGGATATACCATCCAGAAGCTCTCCCCCTACTTGCTGGGTGAAACAGGAATTAGTTGTTCTCTCCGCCTTGTTCCCGGGTGAGCTCGTCGCTGTAGAGGGGTTATCGTTAGTTTGTTGTTTTTCCGAGATCTGATATCGGGGGAAACACACATGTGAGCATCCAGTTCGTCTAGGTGCTTACGCTGGTTTGCGAGCTTTTCTTTCAATTGCAACTATTATCACTCCTTCGTTAGCGTGTTTACATTCGAATGGAAGAGAGTATAGAGGGAGGATGAGGGGAAGTTTACAAGTTTAGCCCTCTCTTGTGCGCGGACGTAAAAGTCCTCGTTTGCCTTCTCTCGCTTGGTAAAAGCATCACTATTATAAACGTTAGCTACTTATTCTCCATCAGGACCTATCATAAGAGGGAAAACGGATAACAAACCCAGAAGCTTCACCGCCTGGACGAGCAGTTCCGCTACCGGTCGCTCCCTCAGTGTACGGTCGGAGCATAACGATGCGGTTAACACGAAGGGTGCGGGCAATGGTTGTGCGGAGCATGTCTATCTGTCGGTGCGGTGTCTTTTTTTTTTTTGTTTTTTGTTTGTGCTTTTGTTGAGATGAGATGAGATGTTTTGGCTAATGATTCTACAGCTGGTTGGTGGTGGTTGTGGATAGGAACAAGGTGAGGTGGGGGGGTGACGACAGTCGGTGGCTCGCACCCTCAAACCAACCCACCACGCCACTCCCTCACCACGGCTGCAAAATCGGGTCGAGCTCTGCACTGGTCAGGTGAAATTTGTATGGAACCATGAATCAAGAGTGGATATGCTATTTAAGGGCATTTAGAAAATGGCCTCTTAGAATAAGGATTGATGGGTGATGGTTTCTATTATTTTCCCTCAGGTGGAGGGGTTGATGCTTGTTTGCATGCATGAGGCTTTAAAGTGAGGGTTCAGGGCTCGAAGTGGAACGTTCAAGTTTGAGGGTGTCTTTTCCTTGATCTTCTGGGAAAACGTCATTTTCAGAGGCTCTGAGAGGCTTTGGTTCTGCAGAAATTTGGACCTGTGGCTTATTACAATTCCTACGGCGATACAATCCAGAATTCAAGAGTATTCTTGAATCGATAATGGTCACGACTTGATGGCTGTGGTGCTGCGCGCATGGTACTGGTGTTACTTATGCAGTGAGGAGGAGGGCATCTGAAAACATTGGACACCCCTAATCTATACAAGGTACTCGATTTTCAAAGCAAGGAATCTCTTTATTTTCTTTTCTCGTCGATGAGAATTTAGATAGATACGGTGTATGAGGATCATTCTTGTTTCAATGGAATGCAGTAGAGAGTTGGTTTGGATGTTCACAAGTATTTGGTTATCGATGACCGAACTGTGCCCTCGTACCGCACAAGCCTAACAAGCCTACGAGGCTCTACCTCTCGTCGGTGAGATTTGCAATATGGTTGATTCGCTGGTGTATGTAATAGGGTTCTTTGGCTACTGTATCGGTACCAGTAGGTACTGTAGCTGGTTGCTGCCTGTCACTGAGGTGGCCCACGGCCTCCCTATCCCCAACATAGTAAGCAGAAGCACGAGGTTGTAGCCACGGTACCGGCGGTTTTAGCTGTCTGATCAGGCCCTTTTTCATTTCACCTCCCAGTAACTGTGACAGACTCCCGGACAGGTAAAGAAGCAGACGTAAAGCGCACATAATTTCACAGCCAATCTGCTTCTTCCGAATTAGGAAGTGATCGTCGGACCTTGGCTGTTGTGTCCCCTTTCTCTCTGCCGCACCCTCTTCCCACGCAACCCGCTTGCACAACTTGACCTGGCCCTCTTTCCCCTTCCTCTTCGCCATCATTTGAAAGTCCCCCATCCTAACTACCTCACACTCCCCCTTCTCTCTCAAACTTCTTCCCCATCAACTACATACACACTTGTCCTTCTGATTCTGAGTTTCTCTGCTACCGTCCATCTAACAACCTTATCAATACACCTTTTCAACTACAAAGGTAACTACTATTTCCCTTAATATTTACCCCTCCTCGTTGCCTATCCTTTTTTCCTTCTTTCCTTTTTCCATTCGAGAGAAACGAGGGGCAACTCCCTGCTTCATGGTATCCCGCGAGCAGCTTAGAGAGCGGCTCATATTTTTTCGAGAGCTTGTCTTCAACCTACCCTACTATGCTGTTATCGGGTAAGGAGGGTGGAGAGCGGGGTTGTTCTGCCCTGCATTGCTATCAGCATCACCTTAGCCTCAACTACTACCACCACTATCCTTCTCCGAATTTTTGTATTTTTCTTGTGATGCTGTTTGTTTTCTCGTATCCTTGATATCCTCTCCGGTTGGTTTTATTCGGATTCGCGGTGGTTGAGGTCAGGGCAAACTCTTTGCCCACTACCCCAGCAACGAGTTTTGTTTTGAAGAACTTTCGTTGAAGCGGGGCAACCCAACATTTCGTCATCCCTTTTTTCTTTCTCCTCTCAACCTTTCTAATAACACTTTCGCTAACATCACAAAAAACTCGTTCAGTTTCACCAAAAAAATCAGTCAAAATGGGATACGAAGATTCCGTCTACCTTGCCAAGCTTGCCGAGCAGGCTGAGCGTTATGAAGGTAGGCTGTTTATCGCGGACTTGAGGTTTCGGAGATTATTGTGCTAAGCTTGTTTTAGAGATGGTTGAGAACATGAAGAACGTCGCATCTGCCGATCAAGAGCTCACTGTCGAGGAGAGAAATCTACTCTCTGTTGCGTATAAGAATGTCATCGGAGCTCGCAGAGCCTCTTGGAGAATCGTGACCTCTATCGAGCAGAAAGAGGAGTCGAAAGGCAATGAGTCTCAAGTTGCCCTCATCAAGGAATATCGTCAGAAGATTGAAGCCGAGCTTGCAAAGATTTGCGAAGATATCCTAGAAGTTCTTGACAAACATTTGATCCCCTCCGCTCAATCAGGAGAGTCAAAGGTCTTCTACCACAAGATGTAAACTCAGACTTCACTTCCATTACCCGCCGTGCCCGAATATTTCTCCCCTTCCGGTAAGCTTATTTACTAATCCATGTATAGGAAGGGTGACTACCACCGCTACTTGGCCGAGTTCGCTCTTGGTGACAAGCGCAAGGAGTCCTCCGACAAGTCTTTGGAGGCCTACAAGAATGCCACTGAGGTTGCACAGACCGACCTTGCTCCTACTCACCCCATTCGCCTTGGATTGGCACTCAACTTCTCCGTTTTCTACTATGAAATCCTTAATTCTCCCGACCAGGCATGCCACCTTGCCAAACAGGCCTTTGACGATGCAATTGCTGGTGAGTACTTGGAAATCCGGTGATTAATTATATCTAAATCTAAGCGCTAATTATTCAACTAGAGCTCGACACCCTAAGTGAGGAGAGCTACAAGGATTCTACCCTCATCATGCAGCTTTTGCGAGACAACTTGGTTAGTTTTCCTTCTGCTGCTATCTCGATCGCCCTGTTAATAAGCTTCATAGACCCTCTGGACTTCGTCCGAGGCAGAAAACGACACTGCTGCCGACACTAACAAGGAAATGTCTGATGCTCCGGCTGCAACACCCGCCGCCGAGGCTAAGCCCGAGACCAAAGAATAATTTCTGTTAAGGACGTGGCACGGTGGAGGGAAAATGAGGAGGGAATCGCAACCAAAAGGCATGGGTCGTACAATGTGTTGGGGATAACTGCGTTCTGGTTTCACTATGCTAGGCGTTGATACAACCTTTTCTCTTCTATCTGTTGGCCCAGCCATTCGGTCTGTGTTTCATTTTTCTCAAAGTTTCGTTCAATTCAACATGTTGTCTTTTAAAACTTTAAAGTCTGGTTCTGTGTTCTCTTGGCCTTACCCTGTGTTATTTTCTTGTTCCTCGGTTAGTGCTAGGTGCGGTTTTCACAGTCTTTTACTGTGGTGTTTTAGCATGGTCTGGTTGTTCGATGAGACTTTTTACTTGTGCTGTAGAATTCGATACAGATTCTTCGAAATCAACATTATTCAAGATCCACAATCAGCAAGGGTCGGGAGGCAAACACAGAACGATGGTGGACAGGATTATGGCACAAGCTCGCATTACCGGGGATATTCATAAGTTCTAGATTTGGGTCAAGTCTGTATCAAGCCAGGGAAGGGTTGTAGATTGAGTTTCGAAAATGAGATTCAAGTGTCGGGTGGGATGGGAATCCTGGAGGGTGAAAAAGGATAAAGTGCATGGCCAGTCAGACTCCCCGCCGCACCCGACGTTTTGGAGAAATAGTTTCCATGGTGCATACTGTATGGAATTGCTAGGTCAAAATAATGAAAATCTTCAGATCCAGTACCCGCCGATCTCCACATGGGCAAGGAGATTTTTGGTGGCGGACGGTCCGCAAGCATGTTGTGGGGAGAGAAGGGGCGGCGTGTAATCGAGCACTTGTACGGTAAACATGCCGCCGGATTGAAGTCGCGATTTTCTCCTTGGTGGGTGACCCACCAAAAGTGGCGCGACTTCAATCCGGCTACATGGAGACCGGTAGGTTATTCTGGGAGGATGATTTGATGGAAGGAGTGTTTTGCGTCTGCCATATAATTGGTTGGTCGACTATGGTTTCTTGTTGGCTGAGCTGTAGGTAAGGCGAGTCTATTTAATAAGCTGTGACACTTGCCAATCCACAGGGTATCCCGACGCATAGGTACTGTACCAAGATGGGTATTATTTAATACCAAAGTATCTCGACACTTTACGGACTGACAAGTACCGTGCTTGTACTCGAGTACTGTTAGCATGAGCCGACATGGTTCGGGATTTTCTCGAAACCCCTGGTGGTTGGGTTAATGTGAAACTGTGAAACGCGACACTGATTTCGAGTGATATGCAGTGCTTTCGGTGTGGGATCGTAAGTATCGTACCATGGGCATGCTCGAAGTTTTTCAAAGATTCTGGAACGTGAGTTATGTGTCAGCCATAGGCGAATCACGTTATATTTTCCTATTCCGGGGACTTTTGACAAAACGGCGAGTGCATATAGGTAAATTTTGATATTTGTGCGAGCACAGTACTTGTATCGGGGTCGGCATCGGTGAAACCGGGTGTGAGAATTGTAGCAGGGTTGGAGTTTTCGGTCCTAGTGCGTGGTATTTGAGACTGTCTGCGACCTTTTTCTTTCTTTCCTTCCTTCCTTCCTCCCCCTCCTTGATGGGTAGCAGTTTATCCGAGGGTAAAATGTTCGTGTTTGGAATCCGTGCATAGCAACCTTCCTGCCCACGATTCCGGCCTTGCACTGCGCCGTGCCGGCACGGTACTCAATCGGATACACCACAACCACACCACCACTGCACCGAAATCGAAGGGAAGAAAGAAAGAATACCGTGCTCTCACGGTTCGCTTACCGGTGGAACAAAAAGGGAAGAAGAAAAAGGAAAAAAAGAAAAAAAAACAACACTTGCTTTTTCTTCTTGCAGGATGCCTATCATATTACATAACGAGACAAAGCCCGGAAGTACAGAATTCCCCGGGCTCCCAAGGATCCGGCGAGCGGTGCGAAGCAAAAAGGTCAATGCCGGGTTGGGGGAAGAAAAAAAGCAAAGGCATTCTGGTACGGTAAGTTGACTTAAGCTCGAATGAAGGTGCCAGCACACATCGCGAGCTATCTTCGATAGATATTTCAATTGCCGGTACCGAGCCTTGGCGTTGTATTTAGATGGGATGGAGTGGAGAGGGGAAACGCCAGCCGCGGGGGGGGAAGCGGTGGGTTGGATTGGCAGGTGCAGTGGTGGGTGAATTGCCGTGCTATAGTGGGGGCGACCTGGGTATCGTGCTGTCATCGATTGGGGAGGTTCGAAGTTATCGATAATCTACACCAACGATGCACGGCTGTGTTTTTCAAACACGAAATCGGTTTTCGGGTTGCCGGCCAAGGTATACCTTCCCGGTTGCGATGGGCACCAGCTCGAGAAAACAGACACCGGAAACCTCCCTCTCTGTGAAGGGAGCGCACTGTGTGCCGGCTGTTGTGCTGTGCGGGGAACTTCGAACCTCCCGATCGTGTATTATCGGGGGCTAATCTGGTACTGATACTGTGCCATGACCTGTGCCGTATCGTGGAAGAACTACCCGTGCAGCGAGTGAGAGGAGATGATATGCTACAGCTCCAACCTTTATGGGGTCGTCCAAGTTAGGCACGGTGGGGAGAAGGGAAGGAAGTAAGTAAGGGGAACCGCCGAGCGGAATCCTGCAGTGGATCAAGATTCGATAGAGTCGACTGACATGTTCTCAGCAATTGCGCTTCCAAGAATCCCCGGCGGTAAGTTTCATGGTCGCACTCGGGAAAATGCGGACTGGCCTGGTCCCCATACCGTAACGTTACTGTGGCATTACCGATACGCATTCAAGATGTGACATAATTTGTATTTCCAAGGTATGGTATCGTAAGGTGACTTATGACTTGTGCGGAACTTTCGCCGTGACGGAGGAAGTGTGGGGGGGAGGGGAAAGGGATAGTCACGCGCTGCCTCGTTTGATGTCTCTGGTCATACGGAATGGGCCGAATATCATTCACCTTATTCACTCGGACGGCAATCACTGCTTTTGTGCGCCGTAGAAGGGCTCTACGGTTTAGTGGTTGGGAGGTTTGCAACTGGGA
>QLOI01002460.1:0-18374 GCA_003313605.1 Tuber umbilicatum | reverse complement strand
GGAGGGAAGGGAGGTTTTATCATGGGTCGAATGGAATCACTATGGTTACTGTAGGTGTTCAAGGTTTCTGTGTGGTAGGGGGGGTTTTCCCCAGATCGAGCATTTAGTGGGTGAGATCTGATATATGACCTGACGTAGGGGAGTTGTTTGTTTTTTCCTCTCTGGTTCTTTCTTGGATTTTGTGGACTTAGGATGACTTATTAGTGCGGGTGGAGGGAGCAGGTGAGGATTGATGAGTTTCTCACAGTCTACTCGTACAGGGGATTTTTGCGACGGATTTTTTTTCGGCGCCTTGTACGAGCATTTTCCGGATCGGGTCGTCTTGGCTTAGCTTGGTTGGGCTAGATCTTTGGGAATTACGAACTTGGTTGGCTATTTCTCTGATCTTTGTGGGCCCACTCATTTTGTTGCATATTTTACTCTTTGATTTGATAGGCGGTGGATTTTCTCGGGACGAGTGGGTTTATCACTCCCACATCAAAGTGAGGCTTGAATGGAGGAGGTGATGATAGGGTGTTGGAGAATTCACGACTGCAGTTGGAGGCTTGCATGCCGTTAAGATTCGGTTTAGTCACGTTGTTGCAACTCTCCCGGCAAGATCTGGTCTTGGAGTCGACATTTGATTACACCGCAACTCGCGCGGACGACAGCCGGGGTGACAGTGTGTGACCAGAGAGAATGTGTGAGGTCCAAGTGCTCTGCTTTACTGGGCGCTACCAGTGGAAGGTCTCATTATCGCCATCTGTCTGGTTATGCCATTGAGGGGGGACTAGACGGCATTGGCTAAGCTTCCTTGGCTTTGTGTAAGCCATTCCTGGGCGGTCAGTCTGTGTTTCTGCAGAGCGGATCGGAAACGTTGGTGCTCGTCGTTCCCTCTTTTATATCATATCAATGAATGTCTTTTTAGGGTTTGCCTGACGCGGTGAAGTGGAGCGGGAAAAATAGAGGGTTTGAGGATTCGACAGGCCTCTTTTGATGGGGACTATCGGCTTGCTCCTCGGTTCGTGCAGCCAGAATGGAAGAGATCACAGTCGGGCCCTGCGTCTGCGGCGTGCGAAGACAGAATTGGTGGTATATAATTTTTTTTGCTTTTGTCCCTTTTTTTTTTTTTTTGCCATGTTCGCCGTAAAAAGAATCACCTTCAGCCCGCCTTGGAGTCCCGGTTGGATTTGACGCAAGTTAAGACAGACAGACAGACGTGCACGACAATTTGCTCTCGCTTGTTGCTCACCTTCTCCCTGGGACCATGAAATAATTTGTATCGTGGGGTTCGCATACCGTTGGATGCCATACATTCCAATCAGCGATTGTCTCTTCCAACTGACTGTCCAAACTGGGAAGGGGTGAATTATTCTCCTTCCGGCCGGTCCATACAAAGTTGGACGAACTGAATTGATCAATTGATTTACTCCCTTAATCTGTCCAGTAAATTTCCTCAATCCCTCGCCGTCCATTCGAGTCCTCCAGTCTCTTGATTGTCTGTCCTTTTCACCTCTGCCGTCGTGACGGCCAACGCCCCTTCTCAGCCCGCCCACCAATCATACTTGGCTCTTTCTTCACGAACCACGAGTGAGGGAAACATTCTTTCCCACCCCTTCCCTCTTATTTTCCCGTCCGCCTCCTTCTGTTACTACCGGTACTCTTGATTTCTACTGTATGGACAACTTTGGGCTGAATTGACCTTTTGCATCTGAGTTTGGCTGCTACCAGAAAGGGAAAGAAAAAAAAAAAAAATCGAAAAAGAGGCTCCATTAGAATTTTTGGCCCACCACTCACTAATCCATACGCCACTCTATCCTATTTGATTCCGCGCCAGTCCAAGCCGAGCATAGTCCGTCCCACCGCCCCGCTACCCTCGATACTTATTCTACTTCTTGTGGCCATCACCCCCTCCTTCCTCCCTTCCTTCTCTTTACTTGCACCATCTTTGTGTTTTTCTTCTGTGTCCTCTCTTGCTTCATTGAGTCGGATTCTTGCAGGGTGCGGTTGAGGAAGGAAGTGTGCGTGAAGTTGTGTGTTGAGAGTGTGAGTCTGAAGCTGTGCGCATGAATGTGTGAAACGACGTTGTCGTGTGAGAGGAAGTGCTGAGTAGGGTTGGGAAGGTAGAGATACGTGATCGTCAACCAAAGGTGCGTATCTTTTTTTTGTCCTCCATCTCCTTCTACTATCTATTCGCCTCTTTATTCATTCTTTCCTCCTTTTGTGGCTACCCGCACGGGTTTATGCTCGGGATGGGACAAACCTTGACCTAACATTGAATTATTAGAAAGGAAACCACCAATATTTCAGATATTCGAATATTCGTCATGTCTTCGCTGTCTCGCAGAGCCTGCTACAAGTCTGTTGCCTTCCTTCCCTCCCTGCCGTGTCTTCGTATGCCACGAAGATTGCCCAATTTCTGACATTCTTGGCTTTTTTTTCCCCCTCAGATGTGGATCCATCGGCCACTTTGCTGAGGTTTGTTCATCGCCTGAGCGCCTTTGTTACAATTGTAAGAGATCGCCTTGCTTTTTTTTCTGTTTCATGTGGGGTAGGGGAGGATGAAGGGGAGGAGTTCTTCAAAATGTTATTTTAAATGGAATTCTCCGGGCAGAGATATCCATCTAAGGTAGGGCTGGTGCGAGGATGCTGACGTGTTTTTGTGGGGTACAGGCAAGCAACCGGGTAAGCACCACCTGGGTCGCCATTATTTCTAATTGATTCCCCTCTATCTTGACAAACGGTCATGCTCAACGGCAGATACATGTTGAATCAGGACACGAATCCAATGGATGCCCGAACCCGAGAACTACCGAAACTAAGCAGTGCTACCATTGCCAGGGCCTTGGACACGTCCAGGCCGACTGCCCGACATTGAGACTCTCTGGAGGCGGTGCTGCTGGAGGCCGTTGCTACTCCTGCGGAAACCCGGGACATTTGGTGAGTGATAATTTGAGCGTCCGGGCTCGGTAGTAATGCTAACACGGGCGTTTTCAAAGGCAAGGGCTTGCCCTCACAATCTTGGCGTTGGAAGGGGAGCTGGTGGATACCCTCGTGTTTTTGTTGGCGGATTTCCGAGCCGGGGTGGATTCACCGGAAACCCACGCCCTGCAACATGCTATAAATGCGGAGGTATGTTTGTTTTTATCCAAAAAGTGCAGATATCGTTTGATACTGATTATTGGGGTATTGAAGGCCCAAACCATTATGCTCGCGATTGCCAGGCACAGGCTATGAAGTGCTATGCCTGCGGGAAGTTGGGCCATATTAGTAGGGATTGCCAGGCTCCTAATGGAGGCCCCTTGAGCACTGCTGGGAAGACATGCTATAGATGTGGTGAAGCTGGTGAGTGCGCCATCTATGAAAATAGGTTACTTTTATTTTCTAATACTCCCAGGTCATATCTCTCGTGATTGCCCGCAAGCTGCGGAGCAGGCAGACCAGCCACCTGCTGTCAACAACATCGTTGCTGCATAAGCTCGAGGAAACCTACCAGCGTCGGTTTTTAGTGCGTAATGACTGAAGTGTTCCTCAGGATGTGTTTCACAAATCTAATCTACGATCCGATTGCGGGAACAGGTTTTTCCCTTGGTTTTAATTCAGTGGGGCATTTTGTTTTTATTGCTATTCCTTTTATATCGGTTTCTTTTACAACCTATTTAACATTCGCTGTGAATTCTTTTTCCTACTTCATTTTTCTCAGTTTTTTATTCGGGCTTTGCTATGCATTCCCCCTGTCTAACCATCATTTCGTGGAAAGACAAAAATCCGCAGCTCAGGACTGTATGTAGCAGAGAAGTGGTGGGGAGGTAAAACTCGGGGGAGTAGGGCCGGATGGGAAGTTCGGGCTGGGAGCTCTAGTGAACGGACGGTTATCATTTGGACACTCGAAGATACGTGGGACATCGTGTGGTTGGCTGTATGTTGAGAACACGATTTGAATACGAGAAAGTTGAAGCAAGCAGTCGAAATGGATCGTGGTTTTCTTGTGATATGCCACACTATTGGTGACTGAAAACGTCAAGTAAAGTTGGAATTGATATGCGGATTATTGTGCTTGAGAACACGACATTTGCCAAGACTACTTGTCATTCCGTGGAGACAGCTGACCCAGCATTCCTGTCATCCCTGCTTTGGGTAATTGATGTATGCAGTGTAACGGTAGTAACAGCCCCTTCCTCCTTAATCCGTTTGTCTCACGTTCCCACTTTTCCTTCATTGTTTGTCATTTCCGCTTTACATTTCACATTTCACCCACCTATTTGACATCTACCCAGAGCCAAGATGCCGATCGAGGAGGATTTTGGGGACGATGTTTGTGCTCTCCCATCCTTGAAAGGCCCCATTTGGTTTAACTGGTTGGCGTAGGATATCTTTGAGATTCTTGATATTGATCAGTTGCAAAATCATGGTATGAGGGATTCTACGATTGATTATAGGTGGCGAGTTGATGTGGGTAGGGATTGGTGCAAGCGATATTTCGAAATTGAAGGCTTCGGGTTACTGGACCATTTCTGTATGCTTTGTATTTGTTTGGCAATCTTGGGGGGGTTCTGACAGTGGTTTAGTCTGTCTGTGCGGCTACCAGGAGGAATCTATCCAAGATCAAAGGTTTGAGATGACCCCTGAGTGACTTGGGTCGAGGGATGCTAAATGCACAGGTTTTTCTGAGCAGAAAACCGAGAAAGTGAAAGAGGCGGCGGGGAAATGCGCTGTTGGGATCCCACACTCCTTATCGATCTATTTCAAGTGCTTATCCGACTGACCAACGTAGCCCCCATCCTACAGTTTCATAACAGCTTCCGAGCTGGGACATATCCGCCGCAAAGTCTGCCGCATCTCGACCGGCAGCAAGTCCTTCGATGCGATGTTGGGCGGCGGCATTCAAACAATGTCCATAACGGAAGTTTTTGGAGAGTTCCGCACCGGAAAGTCCCAGCTCTCGATGACGGCGTCTGTTATCTGCCAGCTGCCAAAAGATCATGGAGGGGCAGAGGGGAAAGTGGCATATATTGACACCGAGGGAACATTTAGGCCGGAAAGGATTAAGCAGATTTCCGATAGATTTGGGGTTGATGGAGAAGCGGCGTGCGAAAATATCATCTACGGACGGGCGCTGAACTCGGAGCATCAATTGGAGCTCTTGAATGGGCTTTGCCAGAATTTTGCATCGGGGGAGTATAGGCTACTCGTTTGTTTGCTCTTTCGGTTTTTATATTTGGTCGCATTGAAAATAACTAATAGTTGGAGGAGGTTGTCGATAGCATTATGGCCTGTTTCAGGGTTGATTACTGTGGGAGAGGGGAACTATCCGAGTAAGTTTGCCCTATAGGTTGTATACTGGTTTGGCTGATGGGTTTAGGCGTCAACAGAAACTTGGCCAAATGCTTTCAAAACTCTCCCATATGGCGGAAGGTTTTTAATACCCCCTCTGAGCTTGAGATAATATACTCACATGGGCAGAATTCAATGTCGCCGTTCTGATGGTGAAAACTTTCACTACCGGAGGTTGCGGTATGTTATCTTGCACTAATGATAGTACAGACAAATCAAGTCCAGAGTGATCCTGGGGCAAGCGCCCTCTTCGCTGGAGCTGACGGGTAAGTGGATATCTACATACAGGATTTCTATTGATCCCAAGATAGTGGACTGACTGGTGATTGGTTGGTAGGCGTAAACCTGGTTAGTGATCATTGATGCTCCAAGTATCCTTGCCGAGTGCCCGGAAGGGAGCTAATCTAGAGCATTTGGCACGCGATAGTTGGCGGGTAAGGATATTCGATTTCTGCCCTACAGTTACATTGACTAACTTTACTAGTCATGTCCTTGCTCATGCCTCTGCAACGAGGATTCTCTTGGTCTGGGCTTTACCATTCTTCGTCCGCATTTACTCACTTTTGGATAGCGTAAAGGCCGTGGCGAAGAACGTGTCGCTAAACTCCAGGACAGTCCGGACTGCCCAGAACGTGAAGCTACTTACATAATTACCAACGGGTTTGTACCTTTTTGGTGTCTGCTTTGTTAGGGGATAGTTATTAACCCTACCACGATAACGAAGGGGAATATCCGATCCGGAAGGTAGCAAGTGATGCCATTTGATTAAGCGGTAAAAAGGGCCGGATATGTGGAAAGGGTTTGCTTAATTGTCCTTGGGAATTAACATTTGGTACCAGGAGTTTGGATGAGATACAGTATATTTGCTCCTGCTGATGCAGGATGACTGCATGTGGGTGTTGTTGCGTTTTCAGACCAATATTTCGCTTTAATATAACCAAGGGCGATCTTCCACGGGTTTGCATGATCATTACTGGATCGGGTATTGTGATTTCATCAACGGACAAAAGTCCACCTTATCTCCAGATTCTTGTCGGGAGATATGTGCTCCCCCGTGGTGGTGTCTTCTTATGGTGGTGTCAACGGAGAGCATGATTTGTGCTTCGATCCCGATTGAATTGTTCCTGCGTAGTGCCGGATTCTGGCCCGGACTTGGAGTTTCTAACTATAGTAACAGTGCTTGGAAGTAGCTCAATCTACTTATTTGTTGGGAGTATTGAATAGTGGCCGGCATTCCCCGGTGGTATCGTAATTTATGTAAAGACGATCCAGTCGAGTCCACCCTTTTTTATATTACGTGCGGCCTGTTTGCACGTCACCATACGAAGTAATTGACAAAAGTGAGGGTTACCAACATACACCCAAATATCCAGCTCTTGGCGCCAAGGCGTCCCAATACTTTGTGCATTATACGATAGGTGGAGAGGAGGACTCCCCATCACCAGATCAAAGAGAGGTGTGCGAGCATGCCCGCAAAAACCCAGTTGTATGCTCCTACACCACTTCTCATCCCTCCCACTAGCAGAAATCGCGAACGCTCCATGGGGGCGGTAGGTCTCCTCCCGGGCTCGCTCGAGAGACCGGATAGGTGGCGCTGGGTTTGGCGTTTCGATACCCTGACGGCCATTGCGAGTGGTGGGAGTTGCGTTAGTCCTCGAGCTGTGCTTTGTCATGCCAGCGACTGAACTGTTCGGGTCGGCCCGGTTGGAGACATCCCGGTATCGGCTTCATATGGTCTCACTCGCTCGATATACCAATGCAATTACTTGGACGGTGAAGTGTACTGTGCTAGATAGTATGCGATCGGTAGACTGACTCGTGTATGGGGCTAGCGGTTATATAACTATCGGAGATGGAGGGAATCGATTTTGGTGTCGGTATTGATTGGTTCTTCACGACTCGATGACTCGCCGCGCCGTTCGGATATTGGTCACTGCACCCTCACCCCACGTAATCCCCGCGAGGCCATCGTGGCTCGGACTAAGCATCCCGTTTATTTTTCAGTTATGATTCTATTCTACGTCCATCGATCCATCCATGCGTCGAGCAAACACCGTATCCGCAAAAGCAGCCTATTCAGCTGTAACACAAAAGCCCCCTCCGAATCGTAAACACACCCAACTCAAAGCAATTACAATGAGTAGCAATGCACTGATAATTTTAGAATGCAAAGATGGGTAACCATGTAGCTATAAAAAAAACGCGAAAAACGCAAAACTAAATATTATACATATTAAGAAGCGAAAAAGACGGGAAAACTCCAGGCGTTGATCATTGTAAATATGTCGTTACTTTTTCCCCTTAGCCTTCGCTTTCGGCTTTGAGGCAGCCTTCGGTTTCTTCTTAGGCTCGTCATCTTCGTCGTCTTCGTCTTCATCATCTTCGTTCTGGCTTTTTTTTGATGCGGCTTTTCCTTTGCCTTTGCCCTTTGGGGCGGCTTTGGGTTTCTTAGCCTTAACGTACTTGTCTTTCGAAAGGTCTTGCTCCTCTTCAGCTTGTTTCTTAATGGCGTCCTCATCGCCGCCTTCATCCTCACTCTCCACGATGACATCTTCAAGATCGGGGGCGTCTTGCTTGCTGGCTTTTGGAGCCGCAACGCTGGAAGATTTCATGAAAGGCATGCGATGAGACGTTGAATTGTATCTACTTTATGTTAGCTATGGAACTGCGGGAATGGTGATAGGCAATCTGCTCACTGTCTGGTAAACGAGCTCCTGGTCAGAGTTGGGATCTCAAGCGCGCTTGCTGGTCCAACAATGAGCTCAACAATTGCGTCCCAGTCGTCCCTTGTTAGGAAGTAGTTGTCCATGGTATCGATAACCCCCGGGATCGCGTCCTTGCCTTCGCGCTCGAGCCGTTTGGCAAGCATGTTGTAGAACGCCGGAATATAATTTTGACGGACCTCATGACGATCACCGGATGCACGGAGACGGATATGTGATTGGATCTCTTTAACAAATCGACTCAGCTTGCCTTGTTTCGAGTTGTTTCCTAGCCAAGATGTGAAGCAGAAAAGTTGTCCCCCATAGCCACCATACATGTAAGAAGCCGGTTTAACAGTAGAAAACATTCCATGAGCGGGCATTAAACTCCATTGCTGTTGAGGACTTTGTGGGGTGTTAGTTCAAATATGTGATGATTGGACAAGAACCTGAAAACATACCCATGGATGAGTGCATCCACTAGATCACCGTCGGAAATGCTCTCTGAAGCGTTTTCAGCCAATTCAAGCATTTTCAAATTCTTCTCCATCCCCTGATAACTGTTTGCTCTTGCGGGGTTGGTCTTCAGGTAGTTCTCCTGTACCATCAAGTATGAAAACTCATGATCATTGAAGTAAAGTTCAATCTTGTCGTTAAGAGTTTTCTTGCTCGTTGGTGCAAACATTTCACTACCCAGCAACTTTTGCGCGATATCCCAAGGCTTCAGGACTACATGTTTCTCCCAAGCCTTTGCCCTATTATACAATTAGTTAGAGATCAGGGCAAATGATGATAGAGTACTAACAGATTCTTTCCTTGATCAAATGTCATACTTGATTGTGTAGTGCTGTAAGTAGACAGCATGTTGATTATTTGACGAATATCTGCATGTGTCCCCTCCACAAGTTGATCAATGACATTAGGTGGTAGCTTGATGCCTTCACGATAGGCAATCGACATTACGCGAGAGCGAACTGCAGCAGCGTCAGGGCGCCTGAACGCAAGATCGTATGTCACCATATCGAATGGCCTCATCTTAGGTAGTTTGCGTTCATTGCAAATACAGATGATAGGAATCTAGTAAGGTTAGATTTCGAACATGGAATCTGGGTAGGGCTATTTTTGTGACATACGTTGGTCTTCTTGCATACAGCAGCTAACTGACCTACACCGCCACGGTCACCTGCAGACATTCCATCGACCTCATCCATGATGAGGACCATCTTCTGCTTAGAGTGCTCTACCTCCTTTTTGTCACCAGCGAAATACCCCAACAAGGATCTGTTATCTAGTACACCACGAAGTTTTTCCTGTTCATCTTATCAGCAAATATAAGAGGAAACAGAACCAGATAAAAATCGTACCTCCATAAGCTTTTTACTACGAGTATCACTAGCGTTGGACTCAACGATGTCGTATCCTTCAAGCTTCGCCACTAGATGAGCAGCCGTTGTCTTCCCTATACCCGGCGGCCCATGGATCATGACAGCTCTAGCGCCTCCCATTCCATCAGCACCTCTCATCTTGAAATTGGTCTTAAGGTTCTTTGGCCAATTTCTTAACCATCTCCCGAGCTTTTCGACCTGACCCTTATTGCCGCAAATTTGGGTCAGCTGCGAAGGCGCATACTTGACTGTCCAGAGCTCCGTGGCCTCCTTCTCAATAGCTTCTTTTCCTTTACTCTTGGTTTCGTTATCCATTTCTTTTGCCAGTTCACGGACCTTCTGCTCTTCCGCCGCTTTCTTGGCCTCATTGGCCTTCGCTGCGAGGCCATCGCCACCATTGGCGGGAAGAGCTGAAATAAGCTGGAAGAGTCCATCCTCGTTGATTGTTTTGAGTTTAAGTCTGCGAATGGTTTCCAATTTCTTTGGACCAGCGTCACTCCCAAGGACCACGTAGGAGGTTCTTGAGGAAGGGAGTTCAGTAATTTTGCTATTCAAGATGTCAGCATTAGTTCCCCCCCGAAATCTTCTGACACGAACAACTTACCCTCCGTATTTTTTAACCAGCTGTCGCCCATCTTCCCTAGCCAGACTCTCTAATATTCCAGTGAAAACGAAAGTCAATCCAGTCAGGCAGTTCTCTTGACCAACGGGTATCTCCTTGCTGCCAGGAGCAGTCGGGACCGCACTCTGTCGTTGCTTGAAATCCCTATAGTTGAACTTCTTGGGCTCACCACCCGTCGGGGGTGGTGGGGTAGGTGGCCGAAAGATCGGGACACTATCGAGTATCTTTCGAACGCTCTCACTCTCCTGAGGCGCTTCTTTAGATTTCTTCGGTGCTGCCTTTGCCTTCTTAGCCGTGGGCTTAGAAGCCTTAGCAGCAGGTTTAGCCTGCTCGATCTCATCGTCGTCGTCATCGTTCTTGTGTTCGTGGTGCAATTGAGCAGCCCTGCGCTTTCTTGTTGCAGGTGTGGCAGCACTTCGTCTCTTTGGCTTCACATATTCGTCTTCCGCCTCTTCGTCATCCACGACAAAGCTATCCATGTCCAAGTCTTTATCCTTCGGTAATGAGGACTTCTGCTTCCTAGTAGGAGGGGAAGCCTTCGCTTTAGATTTTGCCGGTCTATTCTTCTCCACAACGACGGCGAAACTAGCCTTGGCATCTTCGCCCTCATCTTCTTTATAGTCATCCTCCAACTTCTTGAACTCTTCTGCGTAAATCCCCTCGTCGAATTCATCATCGTCGAGAAAGCACTCTTCAGGTTCAGGCTTTTTCGGTTTCAGCGGAGCGCTACGTAATACTTTATTTTTCCCAGTACTCGCAAAATAGGTAGAAGTAGTTGTAGGTTCAGTTTTATTCTCCTTAGTGTTTTTCTTCGGAGTCGGTTTCTTGGTTATCTTCTTTGCCGGCTTCTCTTCATCGTCAGAGTCTTCTGAAGAAGGTATCAGTATGTCTACGAAACTCGCCAAGTTAAAGAAAAGAAGGCAAGGGAGCACGAACCAACAACTCTACGTTTTCTCGCCGAGGCTCTCTTCTATAATTGGGATTGTGATCAGTCCATGAAACTTATAGCGAGCGACTGAGGAGACGAATCAGAGAACATACAGCAGCAGGAGTGGGAGTTGGGGCCGGTTTCGATTTTCCAGTGGCCGGTTGCCCACCCTTAGGGGTAAAGAAGTTGCGAATATCGGCCGACATTGCCCTGCTGTTTGTAGAGTCGAAAAGTTGAGCCAGAGAATTCAGAGGAGACGTGAAGGGGTAGAAAATAAGAACGCGTCCAAGAGCCCAAAGGTGCGTGACGCGCTGAGTGTGGCTCACAAGTTACGGCTGAATTCGGCTTGGCGATATTTACTCCTTTTCTGTCGGATAACCCACACGATTTATCCTCTGGGATACTGTAAGGCTTGGCAATGCTGGAAAACGATTTTGGTGAGAACCCCGGCAGTGCCCGGACAGAACGAAAAGGTCGCCCAATTTTGTCACTTGACCGCCGTTGGGTGTGAAGAGGGGGGAGTAGACTAAAGAAGATTCTTGTAGCTTTTCGCAGACACTGATCAAAAAATGGCCAGCTATAATCTCGGAGTCGGGATATCACGGTAGACAATTTCTTATATCAACTTCCTAGCTATGAGAGCAGAGGGAAAGGGTTAATTTACAATCTCCACTACGGCAAACATGGGGTGGTTATCGTGCTGCGTACGGCCGTAAGGCTCCTACTACAACATCTTGTTCCCACAATGCGGATGCCCCCCCGATTCCAAAGATATTATCCACAACCGGCTTACTATTGTACCCACTCGACCTCGTTTCCGTAGAGAAATAATATCACTATCACAGTGCCGTGGCATGGCTTGTGGTGTTTTGACCATATTTCTGGAATACTGGCAACTCTTGTACTTCACCAAACTCCAATGATTTCCGAGAAAATTGACAAGTTAAGCGTTTCAAACACCCATGCTTCATTACCCATCCCTCTAACCCAAGCCAGCATACGTATCATATGAATCAGTGTACTGTATTCCATTCTCAGAGGTTAACTGTTGAATGTCCTTACGAGTACGAGTGATCAACACCGCTGCACCGCCCTCACCGCACTATGTAAATTATTTAAGCATTCAATTTCCCATCCCCCAATATCCATTACATCACAGTCAGAGCATAAGTGGTAGCCTTCGCACTATTCGGCAATCTAATGGTAAACTTTCCAGCTAATCAGATAACGGTGTAAATCGATGGGGAAAAAATCCGGAACTACTGACAAGATCATAAGTTTGATCTCCCTGTTTTTACTATCCATAAAAACTCCCTTGAATAACAAAGCTGTATGAGCCTAATCTGAGGGCGGGCGAGATTTATTAGTGAATTCAACAGGGTAGAATGTAACAAATATGACGAGGTCATAATAGCTCCCGGGGTACCTGGGTCTTGCATTCAAATATGTGACGCTCCCCCGAGATAGTTCGGGCACAATAGGCAATAAGTTCATGGTATTTAACTATTGGAGACGAAGGTATATATACCTATCAGTGATTTGTACCAAAGTTCAGGCTAGAAACCGCGACATGGAGGTGGGATCCCGGCGAGATATCCTATAGGAGGAATGAATCTGCCCTGTCTTCTGCTTTCAGGCTGCTCTTGTCTCCAGACCAAGAACCGGAATCTCCCCCGGAATATATGCTCGAGTGATATGGCACATGCTTATTGAAAGGGCAAACGAGTACCAAATCGTGGCCCAGAGACACCAGCACTAGTACTGTAATGGGATTCTCCAGTGGCTGGGAGATCCAGATGTATGGGCGTCTATAACAGTATGGCTCACGCGCTAGTATCGAGGAGGTATCCTGGGTGACTTTGATGCTCCCGTAACCAGTTCCTGGGTCGTTGTTCGGTTCTTCAGATAGAGTACCGTATGTGCATGAGGGGGTCAATTGGAGGGTTATGTTGATAGCTATCACTCATAGAGTCATAGGTCAGATAACTATAGAAACCAGTGTCTCCAGTAGTGCAGGGAGGCTATGGGGAGTAGCCTAAGTGTGGTCATTACAAGCAAGGCGTTATGGAGTGTCGTTTCTGCATTCCGGCAGGGCAGACTTCTGATCTTTGCTGGTACGAAACCACGGGCAAAAGCTCCCAGGGAGAATCAGCGCCTCGCACGGCATCTTAGCTCCATTGAACACGCCGGATCTCATGACTAAACCTGTCCTGAGCTGACAAACGAGATTATGACATTGTGATACTCTAGTAGATTTCAAGATATTTTTAGGGTATTGATTAAATTTTGGGGAAAAGTTAGGTAGGTCGGATTCGTCATTTCTTACTGCGGCAGTGATTCCTTCTCGCGCTGAAGGATTACCGTACACACAGTGCGAGTACCGGTGCCAGGGCTTTAGCTCTTCTGAAGCTCAGGAACAAGAAGGCCTTGCGCGGAGCAGGAACTAGGTTTTAGCTCTTGGCGCGAGAGCTTGATTGACATCCAACATCACGCTTGTAACTTAACTGTCGAACCCCACACTGAGACGTCCAGTAATCCCTTTTTGGATAAATGAATGTGAAAATAGAACAGAGCTTACTGAGAGAGGTAAGCTCTAACGTCCTACAAGAAGATTAGAACGGGGTTCAATTTTCCTAGTTCTTAAGTAATCGAATGGAAAAAAGAATCCCAGACCTATCACATTCCAATAGTAAATGAATATTCTACTTGTATACCAGTATCAGCATCAAAGGCACTTGTCAACTAAAAGGTCTTTCCTGTCAAGACCACAATTCTCCTCGATCCCTCTTTCCAGATACCGGTAGTCACATACCGTTGGCACCTTAGGACGAAAGTTGTCCCATCCCTTATTTACTCGTACTAACCTGCAGCACCCACCGTCTCGGTATGGTAGGTTTGGCTGGGGTAGGTATATGGTATTGGTCAGTATGGCGGGGTACTGCGCTATAATGGGCACTTCTACTCGAGTACTCAGGTATGCATAATTTGCTAGACTAATCCCCAACGCCCAATTAACTATCCCCATCGTTAACAGCCTGGCCAGAAGCGCGCTTCAACATCCCGTCTGGGAATAACTTCTTATTCTCCTCCCGCCCACTCCCTCTCCTACTACGGTTACTGTTGCTCTCCTCCATCTGTCCAGCGCACCGCTTCTTACCTACGCCTGCAACGTCCACCACCACTCCCAATCCCAATCCCAATCCTTCACTCCAAGCCCTCACGGACCCCCTTTTCACAGTACAAATAAAGGACAGGTTCCCCTCATCTCCGATTCTTCAACACCCGTTCTTATCATTAAGGGGAATTCAGAAAACATGTCGACTTTCTTCTCTACCGCTAAACGCTCATTCAAGGATGTAGGTGTTGATGGGGAGCAAATTCCCACAACAGAGTTTATTGAAGCTTCCGAGTCGGTCGTTTCATTGTTTGGTATTTCTCCCCCCCCCCTCCCATCCGTTTCAATAAGCAATTGGGGCAGACAACAGGATGCTAATTATTGCTACTACAGACCTCCTCGGATCAACTGCCTTCGCAGCTGTGCAGAAGGACATGACCGGAAACATCAAGGTATTGTGCATTCATTCACTAATAATTACATCCCGTCTCATCCCATCATTAGCCTATCTCTACCCTACCCCGCACTTTTCCCTCTATTGAAATAAAAAACCAAAAACATAGCTAATCGATTTTTACAACAGAAAATCCGCGACCGCCAAAACTCCCACCCGAAAGAATCCGACACCCTCCAACGCCTCTGCGCAAACGAGCTCGCAGATGGCAAACACACAGCAACCGAAGGCCTCGTCTGGCTCCACCGGTTCGCCCGATCCCCCTAGTCTCAATTGAACACCCAAGCTAACTCAAGGTTACTGTTACTACTACTACTAGCGGACTCGAATTCACCGAAAAGGCCCTCCGCAAAAACATCAACGACCCCTCTGAAGAACTCGCCACCTCATTCACTAATGCCTACGGCGAGACGCTCAAGAAGCACCACAACATGATCGTCAAGGGTGTGTTTGGGCTTGCGATGAAGGCGTGCCCGTACAGGAAGGACTTCTACAAGAAGCTCGGTGAGAACGAGGCGGAGGTTAACACTCAGTTGGAGGAGTGGCTGACCGCTTTGGAATTGAATAATGCGATTTTGTCCAGATATCTTGCTGGCGTTAGCTGGAAATAGGGTTGTTAGATGTGGTGGTGCTACACAGCCATGTGACTTAGGTCCTAAAATATAAAAGTTTTTGCGTGGTGAAAATCGAGGGTTGCCTAAAGGTCTCCTGAGCCATAAACTGGGGCCTGGACTGGTTTGTTCAGCTTTCTAAGTATGATAATAATATTATCATAGATAAATATATCATCTCGAAAATCATGTGGTCGTTAAACGGTGAACGGTGATACCGTGTGCCGCTCGCGTTTCAATGTGAGACACAATATTCGTTCTGTACAATTTCAAGGAAATGCTATTATAGCTGAAAGTTTAACATGATTGTGCTGGAGTTTGTGTTGGTTGAGGGGCAGGGCTTCCTATGTCCTGTCTGGGCTATCTGGTCTATCCGGCCTAGTTATACGAGGGAAGGACGATCATTCCCAGCCTCTAGCGGTGCTCCCTACCTTAACTAAATTCAACCAACTTGGAAACTCGGTAGCTTCGGTCTCTCATTTCAGGCCTGCATCATTCGTCATAGTACTTTTTTTTGTGCACTGCTACTAGTCTCAGTCATCACGAGGAACGAGCAATCATCGCAAAATAGTAAATTTTAGACTCCCCAATCAACCCCAACAAAAAAACGGAAAGTTTAATGAAGGAAAAATAGTCAAAAGGTATAAGTAACTATGTCTAGTAGGATCTTCCAAAGAGGGTGTAATGCTATTTACGCTGTTAGTACATCTCTTGTTCCGAAGGAGGAAAGGGGAAGGAGCAAACCTTAGCGTTCTCACCGCACTGCGCACACTTTGTCGTTCCTGGAATGATGGCGTCGTCACCTTTTGGCTGGTCGAATGGAATACAGAGAGACTTCGCGCCCATCGATGGAGCTTTTGCGTCTTCTGGGGCGTCGTCATCGTCTTTGCGGCCTTTGCTGCGTTCTTTGACTTCGTCCTCGCATTCCTCTTGGTCGCCTATTATTGTAATTTATTAGCGTATTGATAATTGTCGGATTTTAAGTTTAGAAAAGGGACTTGCAGTGCGGCATGAGAACGACGTTCTTAGCATTCAATGCAGGAGTAAAGTCCTCCCACTTCTTGACAATGATAGTATGCTCGTCGTATGCCCTCTTAGCCTTGTCGTAAAGGCTATTCTGGATAGTGTCCAAGAGTTTCTGAACATCTTCTGCGAGGCCACTAAGGGGGATATCGGCCTTGACGCCAGTATCGCGACGGGCAGAAACGACTTGCTTCTTCTCTATATCCTTGGGTCCGAACTCCAATCTCACCGGAACGCCCTTCAATTCCCAGTCGTTGAATTTGTATCCCGGTGAATAGGTTTCCCGGGTGTCTGCCTCGACGCGGATGCCGGACTGGGACAAAGTTGCGGCGATGTCCTCAACACCTTCGAGAAGCCTCTTGCGCTCTTCTTCGGTGGTCTTTGCGGTGAGACCGCAGGGGACGATGACGACTTGGTATTGGGCTACCCTAGGAGGGATAACGAGACCCTTGTTGTCTCCGTGGATCATAGTCATGACACCAATGACACGGGTGGAAAGACCCCAGGAGTTTTGCCAAACGAAGAGTTTCTTGGCTTCTTCTGGGTCGCCTTCCTTCCAAGATGGGTCCTCGACGGAGATGTTGAACATCTTGGAGAAGTTCTGGCCAAGGCAGTGGGATGTTGCGCCTTGAATTCCACGGCCGGTGGTAGGGATGTACCCCTCGCAGGTGGTGGTGAAGAGACCTCCGGCGAACTTCTCCTTCTCAGTCTTACGGCCTTTGATGGTTGGGACAGCGAGGAGCTCAGAGTAGACGCCTGCGTACCAATCGAGAATTTGTAGAACCTCTTCTTCAGCATTTTTCTGGGAGATATGTGCTGTGTGGCCTTCTTGCCAGAGGAACTCGCGGGTGCGGAGGAAGGGTTGAGGGTGCTTGAACTCCCAGCGGACTACGGAGTTCCACTGGTTTAGCTTGAGGGGGAGATCACGGTGACTGCGGATCCATTTTGCGTAGTAGGGGTACATGACAGTCTCAGAGGTTGGGCGGATAGCGATGTGCTCTTCGAGCTCATTCTGGCCGCTGGGAGATGGTTAGTAATTGATATGGATTGCCAGCAGAGGAGTGGTATGTACGCTCTGGTGACCCAAGCAACTTCAGGAGCAAAGCCTTCAATATGATCCTTCTCACGCTCGAGGACCTTTGAAGAGACGAACATGGGAAAATAGCAGTTATCTACACCAATGGATTTGATGTTGATGTTGAACCAGTCTTGGACTTTCTCCCAGATACCGTACGACCATGGCTGATAATCGAGTTAGCTTTCGGGGGATTAACAGAAAAGTGTTCTACAAGCCTTTAGAATATAGCATCCAGAAATGTCGTAATATTCTAGCATATCGCCCTTGGTAAGAACTTGCTGGTACCAATTAGAGAAGTCGATTTCCTTCTGAGTTGTGATCCCAATAAGTTCCGCTTCTGGAATTCTAGCTTCAGCAGCCTTAGTCGATTTGGTGGGGGCCTTTTGAAGATCCACTTTCGGCTTTTCCTCGTTACGGCGTCTATCTTATAGATTAGTCGAAGTTCAAGTGACTAAGTCTCACCTAGTTAAAACCTACTCAATAGTGACTGCGTTAAAGTGGTGCACAGTAAACTTCACGCCAGTTTCCTCGAGGTAGCGCTTAAGATCAGCACCGGATATAAAGGAGGTAGTGTTTGATCCCGAAGGATGGATAGCGACTTTGGGAGCATCAACAAGGCACTGGTCAAGGAGAACTTGTACGGCTGAAGAATTATCTTTAGTGATTGTCAGGGGGGATACATCGGCAGGATTAGCTCCAAGTGCTGTATTCACTACTTCCTCGTTGGCCATACGGGTGTCTTTGACACCCAGAGTCTTCTGGATCTCGGAGGAAGAGGTCATGGTATCTTCCAGTGCCACAACTACAACTAAAATTGCGGTCTGTGTCTTCGGGGTTTCTATACCTATGTGTGAGCAGTGTCCCAAACTTAGGAATTCACAGAATTCTTTAAAACCCCCAAAGAACATGGGTATGTACTTGGCTTGAAAACTAAGGTTTTCGACAGAGAGTAAGACTCCGGAAGGCCCTTCAGAGTCTCCAGCTGAGAAGCCCATTCCTTCGAATTGGCGCAGGGACCATGCTCGAGTGTCGGAGCGTCTTTAGCAGACATGTTGGATAATATCGACCTAGTATTGGCTGCCGTCTGTAGAAAGGTGGTCTAGAAGCGTTGTGTAAGGGGTGATAAAAGGAACGGATCCGTAA